>JARHVA010002918.1:1787500-1910000 GCA_037957365.1 Torreya grandis | reverse complement strand
GTCATTCTTACACTAGTATGTGTCATTGATCTGATTAAAAACCAACTGAGAATATCGATAGATACAAAGTGAATTAACACCTAGGATTAAATTAGTTTGAAGACCTATGATTAAGGCTTCATACTCTGCCATGTTATTGGTACAATCAAAATCGAGCCTGAAGTATAAAGGCATAGGAGTACCTTTGGGAAGTATCAAAAAAATTCCAATACCCCCTCCATGCTCACATTTGGATACATCATAAAATAAAGTCATTTGAGAGTTAGGATTCACTTGGGATGTAGAAGTGATAGATTCATCAGGGAATTTGAAATTAGATGGATGAACACCTTGTTGATGCCTCTAAGTGTATTATAGGTGTTGTTAGTGTTTAAAGAACACTTCTCATTTTAGAATTAAAATAATTTAGAGCATGAGTTTTAGGTTGTGATAAGTGGATTATCTTTGATGAAATAGAGGCAGAGTGAGTAGATTGTTCCATAATATTTATATTGATTGGTGGTTGGGAGCCACCATGGTCTGATTAACAAAATCTATGAAAAGTATGAAGCATCTATGATATTATTAGTGAATTATGACCAAACTCTAAACTAAAGATTAACCTAAATGAATATTTACAATGGGATTAAACTAGGGTGATGTAGTTAAAAAAGAAACAAAAAGGAAAGCTAGGGTAGAAAGAAAGTATGTGATTGTTGATATTTGTCTCAAATATCATGAAAAGGATTAAATTCCAATTAAACATACATTTAACCAATGTAGAATGTAAAATAGAATATTATCAAATTCCACTACATACTAGGTGAGTATTTAAGGATAAAATGAAGAAATACAAGTAAGAATTGATTTTGTTTTAAAGATCTACTACTGTAATTAAATAGAATTTGCACATCTTTATGTAGAGAAAATAAAATAAAGCAAATTCAAAGATATTCGAATAATCTAGTGTTGGCCCAAATTATCAACCCTATATTGAAGATACACATCCATAATTCTTAAAAAACCCTTCAAATCTAAGACCTAGAACAAACAGTTGAGAGAGAAGCCATGATAACAATTCACACAAATAATTGAGACAAACTTTGTAGTATTCCCTACTTGTATTAATGATCTAAAAGTTACAAAGTAGTTTTAGCTCTTAGAAATCCCTCCTTTTTACAACATACAATCCTCCTTTTATAGAATATAAGTAAGAATGTTGGTCAATTTCATCAACTGAAAAGTGTACAAAGTAAGGACAATTGTCCTTTTTATAGTTTTTAGAATACACTAGAGTTTTCTAAATAACTTGACCTTTAAGAAAATGTGATAACAAATTTGCATATTCCTTTACAAGATAATATTCCATTTTTTAATTGTTACAAAATTCATATGGTATAGAATATTTTTAATTCTCTGGTGGGCCCTATGTTGATGTAGCTTCTTGCTTTTGCTAAGGGATCTTCAGTTTGTAGTGTTGGTCATTGATAAATTGAAGATCAATTACTAGATTTAATAAAATCTCCTATCCATGGTATTATAAGTCCTTAAGGTCTTTTTCAACATTTTTCATAGTTTGTTTGATACCCCTGACGTCTCCTATTTTTGAGGAAAGTAAACCCATGGATTTTTTATTGCCTTCAACTTTTTGGTTTTCTCCCTCTTTTCTTACCTCTTACATGAATTACAAGGTCCTCTATTTGAAATTGTCATCTCCAATGAGACCAAGTGGGCTAAGGGCTATAGGCTCTTTGATCAAGATATTTAGGATATAAGACATTTCACTTTCTAGTTGTTTGAATTATTTATCAAGGTTTTCCATACCCTTGGACTAGCTATCCAAGGCCTCAATTTTGTCAACCAATATGGACATGACCATATTCAAATGTGCCTTTTTTATATTTCTAAAACCTGGGACTAGGTTCTTAGATAGGCCATTAATCAATTCTCTCACTTGGAAGTTTGTAACTTGCCATTGGCTAACTTGTCCTATTGCTTTAGAGATTTGTATCTCTATTTCATTTTGTCTTGCTCTGGCTAATTTCAAAGAGCTGAATAGTCCCACCATGAAATCCTCAAAAATTTTAAACCTATCCTCATGAATAGACAACACAACATCCTCTTTTAAATTCTTGTTTTCTTGTAGTAGACCCTTTTAAACTAGCTACCTACTTTCTTTTATCCTTTTCTACATCTAATTTCTCCTTAGTTTGGGGATGAGGTTCTTCCACTTGTTCCCTTTCTTCATCTAACCCGTAGGCACTAGCTAATGTTTGTAATGCATCTTCCACTATTTCACTTGGATCTAATTCAATTACATCTATATATTCAATAGGAGACTTTGGTCTTTTAGGTTGGGTTAAAGATGATGCCCCTTCACCAAGTCTACTTTCTTCAGTCCTCTATTCAATTTGTGCAACTTATGTCTTAGAATACTATGTTTTTGTATGTTGTTATGCTAGAGGAGGTCCAGAATATTGAGACCCCAATAAGTGGTACTACCTTGGACCAAATTTTCAAATGTCATCATTTCCCTTCTGATCTCTCATCAACCTTGCTTCTAAGTTGATGTTGAATTTATTCAACCTTGTCAAAACTTCATAGAAGGATGAAAATTTTGTGCACATATGGTCATAAACACCTGGGTGATGCTCATAAGTCACATTTATTTGTTTGTTTTTTTAAATTCCTTATGACCTTATAATTTAGGTCTCATTGCCTTAAGTCATCATGTTGTAATTTGAAAGAGGCTCTATTTATAACATCTTCAATGTTATTCCAATACTGGAAGATGGTCCTATAAATATCCAAGGTTAGAATATGTAGCAATCCTTTCTTTTTTTCCTTACAAACACCATCTATACTATTACATATTTGAAATGCAACTTCCTATTTATCTAATTTATTTAGAACATAGACTGGTAACCTCAATGGAGTGTATTGTGTTCCCTTAATTTGGATGAATGTGCAATCCAAGTAAAACCATATGTCCCTAATAGACTCAATGGATTTCTTTACCAATGGGATCATCCTTGGAATAAGGTTCCCTGTTAAGGTTTCATTCAAATGAGGATAGATGAAATCACATATAAAATGAATATGTTATCTATATTTGAAGATATGAAGCTTGAAATAAAACTGGGACACTATCTGTGTCCTCTCAAGAGACCATCCCTTAAAGTTAGGGATCTTAATTATGGAAAACATGGCATCTAGTAGATAAGAAATCATACAAAATTATCTCCTAGTCCCTTTCTTGACTATGAAGATCTATCTACATAAGCATGTGTTGATAAGTTCACCAACATGAGGAGTTAGTTCCTTCTCAATTATATAATAGATTAGGGGCACCCATATGATATTAACATAAGTGGTTGTGGGGATTCCATAGAGTCTATTCATTAGGATCATTATTATTCTAATTCTAGGTTGGAATTAGTTGATGGGAATTTTCCCACTAGGGTCAAAAAACACATGGCTTCAAGAATACATCCATGGTGCCAAGATGGTTTTGAGGTCATTTTTATTATCCCATTCAATGAGTGTGGGAACATCTACTCAGGGCTTAGGAATCTTTTAGTATCTCTTAAATACAATAGGGGAAATATAGGTAATGAATTTATGAGTACGTTCATTAACTAACACGCCCTTTTCAATTTTACATTCTTTGAAAATAGGGAGAAGGAAATCTACACAGTGAAGTACCTAAAGTAACTAGTTTAGTTGATGCATGGTGAAGGCTTGACATTTATGCTATAACTAGGTCGTAATACCTTATCTTGAAGGATGAAATATTCTCATCTTCCTTAGTTATGGGTTTCAATTCCTTAATTATCCAAAATATATGGGACCAATTATTTTCTCCAATGTTCAAGGACACAATGTCGAGTACTATGTCCTTAAAGACCCTTCCTTTTGAGTCTATGGTAAAATATAGCTTGATGTCCTCTCTATGCTACTTCTAGGTTTCCATGATTTTGAGTTCTAAAAATTATTTACTAGCAGTCTACAAATCACCTTTGGATTAGTTTGCATTTGCTTAGATGATAATTAGGTTCTTTTTGGTTCGACTATGTTTAATTTGGGATCAAATTAGGGCTTTAAGTAGAGGTTGGGAATTTTTTGTAGTTTTAATGGTAATAATTTACTTGGGCTTAGGTGAATTCATTCTTTGGATTTGATTTAGACCTTTGAATTTATACGTTTGCTTTTTCAAGCCCACAAAATCTCTAGTTTTGTCATCTTGTGCCCATGTGGCATCTTGTTGAGAGATTTCATGGCACTTTTTCATAATGATTTTAAAGAATTAACCATTGCCTTTTAAAATTTGCCTTTTGTTTCATACCATCTAATATTTTTGCATGGATCAATGTGGACCATTGATCTTAATCATGTGACTTGCATGCTATTGGTCCTTATTTGCATTGGGCTTCATGATTATGCCACTTGTCAAATTTGTGAGCCTTCATAGCTTTGTCCATTACCAGTCTATGCATTAACATGTTTTTGCCATGTGGTAGTCTCGTGCTTGCCCAAAGATTTTTTGAAAATTCCATCTTGCTTTAGTATTATTCAATCATTCTTATCTGATCATACATGAGTCGTAGATCCTATAAATGTACATGAAATTTAATCAATATCAGGGACATATAAGGAACTTAAGTTAAATAATTTAGGATATAGTTCTATTTTATGTTAATAAAAATGAAATGAACTTTAGACCAAAGTTTTTAGGCTAATTTTAAAATACATTAAAAAGGGGCCCCAAATAACAAAGGATTTAGTGTAAGCTTTTAACGTATAGTTTTATCATGTTAATAAACATGATAACACTTTAGATTAAAAGTTTTAAGCTATGTTTTATGGTAATGGGACCTTTCATTAAACTAAGTTCATTAGGCTCAAAAGATAATGGGGCATATATAGACTACTATTTAAAAACATGACTAGATTCTATCATGATATTCAAGCTTAGCCTATGCAAATTAAACCTAGTTATAAGAATATTGAGTCTAAACATGGGTTTAAATAAACTATATTAATCTATGAAAGACCAATTTCATCATTGAGATGCAAGTATTAAGCGCATTTATCTTTTGAGTTAAATTTGCTCTTAAGCTAAATTTTGATGGTATCACAAACGTCAATGATGGCCTTGTGGGCATCAATGAAATTTGTACAAACATCCAAATTAAGCTCTAATAACCTTTCATATGGGGATAAAATTTGGTGGCCTCATGAATGTCAATGATGACTTCATGGGCATCAATTAATGGGTGTGAGAGTGTCAAATTTAAGTCCCAAATGTAGTTGGTCCCACATAATCTTGGGTTTAATATGCTCTATCATTTTATCTCCTATGAGTAAGTGCAAATTGTAGATCATAATCCAAATAGATGCACTCTATTGGTTCTTACAGTCATAAAGTGGATCGAGTTAGCTCAGAGTCATATATAAAAATTAGAATAAGTCATAAACCTAAGTATTTGAAACATAATGAAAGGATGACCATTCAACTAATTAAAATAAAATAATGTAAGATCCTATCTCGAGGTCCTTTTGATATTGAGTTCAAACATAGGAGTGCCTCATGGTAACTCTATGGGGCTCTTGAGCTTTGACTTTATTGACCTTGTGAAGAGCCTGTAGAGTGTTGATCTTGGAATGGGCTCGCACAAGCCGTTGATTATGATCTGTGTGATCAAGTGAGATTGGATCAATGGATCAAAGCCTTTTTTATTGGGTTTTTTTTGCTCTATCTAATTAATTTTGCCTGATGAAGCATGAATCATTAATCTTGCAAAGAATCAAGATATTTAAGTTAGAGATTCAGGACAACATAAAAAACTTAGGCTAAAGTCTTAGGGCTAAGGTATCATTTATGTTAAAAAAACTAATGGGACCTTATGACTAAGATATTAAGCTAGGTACTAAGAGGGACCATGAAACATAAAGTGAGGCTGAGCTAGGAAAGTAAATGACTTTGCAAACATGGAAGTTAGACCCATTTTTTAAAACAAAAAGGAACAAAAAGGGGGGGGGGGAATTTAGAGGACCAAAAATGATTTTTAGGCTAGGGCTTGGTCATGTTAAAAACATGATAAAGTTTTAGCATAAAAATTAAACTTAGTTCATTGCATTTTTTTAAAGTGTTCCCGCTAATTTTTCTCTCACAAAATTTGGATTTAAACTGAAGGATATAAGAAAGGGTTTTTGAAGGAGGGTTTTGAGTCATGTATAACATGGATTTAATCTTGAGTTCTTAAAGACCAAAGGCTAATAAAATATTGAATGAAGATTAATCTATAAAATTCAAGTGTAATCCACTCGATGAGGGTCCCATGAAACCTACAACTAAAGCATGAAGATCCATTATTAACAATATTAGGTGAAGTTAAAGAAGGATCATGAACAAATAGGCCACCCTTATTAGGTGTGGATTATTTTCAAATACAAATAATCTATAAAACATGTCAAGATTTTAGTGTTAAGGTTCAAAGTTGCACAATGGTCCCTATTTTTTAGAAATGGGGGTATGTTGACCTCAAAAAATAACAACTTTTGAGGGAAACATAACAATATGTTAGAACTTAGAGACTCTAGTTCAGACAAATAAATAGGTCACTTATTCCATTTGACCAATTCCATTATTAAGATCAGTTCATGGTTGAAACAAACCTTGCATCTACAAAATTAGGGTTAAACATCAAAACATAGCCATGTTGTGTGTGTGCTTTGATTCCACTTACTATTTTCAATGATATTTAGGGGATAAATTATAGGTTTCATGTTTTTAATCATTAACCTTGACTTGGAGCATGTTTGGATACTCATTAAGCATCATACTCCTAGTTTAGGGAGGACTTGGGCATTGCTCTCCTACCAACTAGGCATTCATAACCTCGATAAAGATGCCTTTAGTTCCACTCATGACCTTACTCTAGTATTAGCCAGGCACCCATAGCCTCGATGGAGATTACTAGCATCACATTTACTTGAAAATATTTTGATTTTGCAATAAGCTCTTATTTTTGTATTTTTAGATCTTTTAGGCTTTCCAACAAAGGTTGGGAACTAGGATAGCTAGGTTTAAGGATTTATTCAAGTGTTTGATCTTCAAACAATCACATATGGTTGAAACCTTTATCCCAGGTAAGGATATTTGTTAAGTGCATACATAACTATGACTTAATAATTTAAGCTTTCATTCTACATGTGAAATTTTTCTTAAAACCAATTTTAGATAAAAATAATGTTTAATTCCTTATAGAATAGTTAACCTATTCACCAGTCCTTACTAGTTTATTTAAATTATAACATCAAGCTCATATATCAAGTCCATGGTCATCACATGATTAAGATATATACCTACATTTTTGAACTTGCGTATTTATTTGAGAAATCAAGTGAACTTTGAGTTGAGGGTTATCCAAAAGAACTTATTAAAAGCAAGGAAGATAACAATAGAAAGCAAACACACAATATAAAGCAACAAAAAGGAATCAAAGGAAAAGCAAAAAAATATATACAAACTTATGTAAAAATAAGGGATAGGAAGGAAAAAGACAAAAAGGAACTAAACTAGCCTACCCACACTAATTCTAACCACCCTTACAAATTTACTCCATAAAGATCTTAGGTGGAGCAACAAAAAAGTAATGCTTGAGGTATTGCCCATTGGTGGGTAGTGTGAACTCTACTGCTTGTAGATATTTTAGTTTGAAGGTCTTATCTCCAAGTGTTTTTGAGATTTGATAAGGGCCAATCCATAGAGGTGTGAATTTACCATGTTTGTCCTTGGGCTCAGATGCCTTATCCCAAAGAAGAACTAAGTCTACCTGCATAAACACCTTGACTTTTGAGCACTTGTAAAACCACCTTTTCACTATGATCTAGTGCTTGATAAAGTTAGAAAAAGCTTCTTCTCGAGCATCCTCCATCTGAACTATGTCAAGTAGCCTTGAGTTTGAAAATTCTTGGTCTTCCTCTATATACTCTTGCATAAACTTGTAAGTTGGTAACTTAAGTGTGATGGGGAATATGGCATCTTGGCCACATACCAATAAGAAAGGAGATGATTTAAGGGCCTACTTGAATCTTGTTCTATCTTCCCAAAGGGAATATTTGAGGAGCTTATGCCATGTTCTAGGTTTGTCTACAATAGACTTCTTAATTGCCTTCATCAAGTTCTTGTTCATTGATTCCGACACTCCATTACCTTGAGGGTAATGGATGGATGAGAAATTAAGGATAATACCATTATCATATTCCCATTCTATCATTTTTATGGATATGAATTCAAACCCATTATCACATACTAAAGAGAGTGGAGTCTCAAATTTGGTGCATATGTTTTCTTCTAAACACTTGATCACTTCTTCAATTTTGCAGTGTTTGGTAACTATTGCTTCAATCCATCTGGTACAATATTCAATAGCAAATAGAACATATTTGTGACCTTATGATGAGTTGGGATTGATGAATCCAATGAAATACAACCCATATTAGGTGAAAGGTTTATAAATCATGACTAATTGTAAAGGCATGGATAATTTTAACTCTTTTGTGCTGAAATTTTGGCATGAATGACATTCTCTCACATGCTTATGAACATCTTTAAAGATGGTGGGCCAATAGTATCCATCCTTGAGGATATTGTGAGATATTTTACTTCTAGAGGGATTCCCACTTCCTAAATTTTAATGAAATGCACTCATGATATCAGATGCCTCTTCCTTGGATACACATCTTAAGTACACACCTTCAAAGTTATTTCAATATAGGATTCCACTTTTGATTAGATAGTGAGCTGCTTTGAGCCTTAGGGATATTTTATGTTTCTTAGTTAGTCCTATAAGATAGGTGCCATTAATAATTGAGTGAATTATGAGATCATACTAGTCATTAGGTTGAAAATTTTATTGATCAACCTATATAATAGTTAGTTTGGGGATAGTACTGGTAATCATTTGAATTAGACCTTGACACCTTACCATTTTTTTAGTCTTCATCTCTATGTCATATTATTGAAGAATAGACATCCACTTACCTTTTCAATATCTAATTTGACATTGGATTAGTATTAACTTAGTGGCTAGGTCTAGCAGAATGACATGCACTTTATTCCTAAGAATGTAGTGCCTAAATTTCTTGATGACTTTGACTATTGTAAAAGCTTGTTTATCAATTAAAGGATTGTTTAAATGAACATTTTTAAAGTTAGTGATCATGAAAGTAATTAGATAGTCACACCCATATATATTTTGAGTTAAAACACTAATAATGGTGTGATAAAAGGTAAAAGAGTAAAGGAAAAATTCTTTTGAAAAGTCTGGACTTATCAACACTGGGGCTTGACTGATTGCCTTTTTGATGTCCCCAAAAGCTTTCTTTGATTCCTCATTGCATGAGACTTTAACATCCTTCTTCATCATATCATTTAATAGTTTTATAATTTATAAAAATCCATAAATAGATTTTCTCACAAAGTTTATTTCTCTAAAAAATGATTTTAATTCTTTCCTACTATTGGCAAGTTCTATCTTTGATATAGCTTCTATTCTTTCAGGATCTATATACATTTCATCTTTAATAATAACATGGCCTAACAACTTTTATTAGTGACATAAAAAATGATTTTCTTGGAAATCACATACATTTTTTACCTTTCAAATACCTATTGTAAATGTATGAAGTGGTCCTACCTATTCTTAGAGAAAATGGTTAGATCATCCACGTAAATTTTGATTCATTTACCAATCAAACCTTGAAAGGCATGTCCATGGATCTTTAGAATGTAACTCCTATGTTTATCAACCCAAAAGGCATTCTGTTATAGGAAAAGGTACCCCACTTAGTTGTAAATGATATCTTCATTTTGTCCTCCTTGTTCACCAATACCTGATTGTATCTTGAAAAACCATTAAGGAATGACATCATGATAGAAAAAGAAAAAAATTGTATTACTTAGTCAAGAGATGGAAGAGGGTAATTATCCTTTTTAGATGCCTTATTTATATTCCTAAAATCAATACATAATCAAATTTCACCATTCTTTTTCCTAATTGGTACCAAATTGGCAACCCATGTAGAGTGTCTAATGGGATATACAATTCTAACATCAAACAATTTCTTGACTTCTTTGAGAATCATGGGTTCTAAAACAAGATTTAAAAGCCTATGATTTTTCTTGAAAGGTTTTAAATTATCTTTGAGAGGTATGGTATGGGTGATGACCCTTGGATCAAAAATATTTAAGTCATCATATAACCAAGCTATTACTTCTTTGTACTTTGTTAATAATTCCTTAGCCCTTTTGTTTTCAACACTTACATAGGATTTTCCAATGTTGACCAACTGAGGTTGATATTGAGGTTCAAGATCAACTGCATTGTAATACTTCACATTTAATTTGGGAATGTTAGAGGCCTCAAATAGCTTATCCTAATCAAACAAATTTTCTAAAGCAATCATTCTCTTGGGGATATTTTTTTCATTCAGATCAATGACTTTGCCATCAAATTTGTCTTCAAGGGTGGCTTCATCAGCCTCATCTATGATCTAGGACTCAAATTCTCCTAAATTGGTCATGAAGTTCAAGATTTTTTGGTCATCATTAAAGACCTACAAATATTTTACATTATCTGGGATAGAAGGACAATGTATCAACTCAATGCTAAAGTTTGGTGAGTCTTGGTTAGGCATGAGATTAGCTGTAGCAGAGGCTAGCTCATTAGTAGATTTATTTTCCTCCCTAGGGATGAAAATAATATTAAAAGCATAAAAAGAGTTAACTAAATCCTAGACCCTAAATTTTTACCTTTTAAGGTATGATAATTTGTATTGATACTTGCTTCTTACCTAATTGACTACTAGTTTTGAGTCACCATAAACCACTAGTTATTTGAATTTGATTTTGATGAAAAATTGTAATCCTAGGATGAGAGCCTCGTACTTTATGATATTGTTGGTGCAATGAAACTTGAGTCTATAAGAAGCATGCTATTTTTTACCAATAGGGCCAATTAGAAAAATGCCTACCCTAGACCTAGATTTACACCTAACACCATCAAAATGCATCTTCCATAATCCAAGAACTATATGGGAAGGTTTAGGATTACCTACCTTGGTAGTTTCAAGAGTGAAGACTCTTAAATCAGATTCAATTATGTTGAATCTTTTGTTCACTATGTTGTATTTAGTTATTCATTCTTTGCTCTCTTTCAACTTTAATATGGTTTGTAACTCCTTTCTAAGGCAGCCATAAATATGAATAGTCTGTGGACATATATCCATTTAAAGATTTTGTATCAGAAATATCCACCACTTGAATGTATATTAATTATTGGAATCTTGGCTCAAAATCCAGTTGCATGTGAACATTTAATAATTCCCCAATCACTTTGACCCTGGGCTTATCTAATTAGGTGACAAACCTATCAAATTTAATGGGGGTCAAACCAAGTTGTTTACAAATACCCATAGAAATAATATTTGTGGAGGCACCAAAATCAAATAAATAATTATGCAAGTTCTTACCAAACATATTGATAGTAATCAAAAAAGGTGGAGACTATGTCTTGGATTTGTACATAGTAACATTGGCATTATCAACTTTGGGTGGCTTTCCAAGTTTTTTAGATGACTCTAGTAATAAATCCCTTTGTTTAGTGATCTATGTCAATTCATGCAAAGTAATGTTAGATTTAGTTTTATTCATATCCTCCACAATATTATAACTGATCCTATTTGAAGAATTAAAATCATCAATATTATGTTTAAAAGTATTTCCATTTGGAGGCTCTGGGTTATTATCTGATGTAGTGTCTAGAGGAGTGCCAAAGTTATTTAGAGGAGTTGAAGTAGTCAAGGGCTACTTCCATTCCCTATTCCTCAGAGGATATGTCTTCTTTAGGAACTACTGGAAAGCATGGACTTCTTCATGAACATCATCAAGTTAATTATCTTATTGGAAGGGGAAGTCAAATGTCTCCACCATAAAGGCTTGGTCAATAGATTTATATCTTGATGTACCTACACCATTGTCCTTATTAGGCACTACCTCAAAAGTCTCCAACTCTCCCTAAAATGCTTTAAAAGCTTTATAGAACTCAATGCAATAAATTTCTCCATGCTTAGTAGTATAATAAAGTCTAAAATAATCAGGCAAAGCAATATCAATAAGGTTTATATCCATTGTTTTCTTATTAGAAGATGACTCATTATTATTATTATTATTATGAAAGTTATCATTTTGAAACATATTATTGGTTCTATTAAATCTTTAGAATAAGAAGTTCCTACCTGATATTTCACCAGTATGACTAACCTACTTTTGTAACTGAAGAAAGTTAGTGTTAAGCTTTTATACCATATTTAATATAGAGTCATTCTCACTCTTGGGAGTTCTAGAGCTATGAACCTGGTTATCAATAAAGGTTGGTTCTAATTATTTTTAATCATTTGGACTAAATCTAGTTATAAGATGATTCAAGAATCGTAAGTTTTAGTTAGTGGTAGCATGGTTCAAGAGTAACTAGTTTAATGCTAAGATCTAATTCAAGGGTAGCCTATTCTGATTGTTGTTAGGGAATATATTTAAGGTGGGCATATGTGGATTAATATTTGGGATGAAATAATCCATTTGTACATGAGGTTGTATTTGATCATTAATGATTATTGCTTTAGAATAATCATAGGCTAAGGTGGTTATGACAAGAATAGATCTCTTTAGGGATACAAAAGTCATAGGATCTACTACATCCTTATAGATTTTTAAAGGCAAAACCTCATCATGTTTGTAGGGATCTATGGTCTGGCTATTCATATTTTTAAATCTAGAATTAAATGCTCTTATGGTCTTACTAGCATCTCTTATAATGGTGGTAAATTGTTGGTATAGGATACATGGACCAATAACCTTACCAAATTGGTCAATAAAGACATTGTTAAAACCATCCAAAATTGGTCATTAATAAACCATTGATATGAAAAATCCCTAAATGGAAAAGGAAACAACCTACAATAGACATCTTTATGGGTGACATTTAACAATCTAAATGCAACTTTAAATTATTTAATGTGCTCTTTTGTAGTTATAAAACCATTTAGACTAAATGCTGGTAAATATTTCTTAAGATTATGGGGGAGATCATGTATTAAACTTGGTATGTTGATGGAAGAGTCACCTAACCATGCCATACCTTGATGATAGTTAAATTTAGGAGTACCTTGGAGTGGTGAAGTTGGAAAAGACTTCAAATGTCTACACCTACCTTTGTCTCACCTAGCTTTCCTAAGGATCCCTAGTTCAAGCATGGGTTCCCTTATTTTTGATTGTGATCTCATTATAATTCTAGGCAATTCTAGATTGAAAACTTTGAATTTTATTTGAAATATGATATGCCAAGTTAATCTTTACAAAGAACCAAGGTTAAACTTGCACATTAAGTAAATTTTGCAAAGATTCACATAAATAACAAAGAAATATTAAGATATTCAACTAAAATAGCTCAAAGATATGTCCAAATACATAAATGTGAATGATATTTATAGTTCCAAGCTCAAATTTTCAAATGATCTATGAATATTTAACCAAAATGGTTATTACTAACCTAAAACCTATTGAATTGACATTGTTAAAGCTATCTTTACCATAATGATGTGTATATTTTCAAAGAACATTGATCTCTATCTAAAGGAAGCATAAATATGGGTCCAAAACCATGAAGATCCCTAATATTTACAAAAATATGCTAAAATAAACATAAATATTCAAATAATAGTATGATCTTTGATCAACAAACACTAAAAACAACAAAGACCCTATAATTTCAAAAATATTTAGGCCCTCCTTCTAGCGCCAGTGGAGTTTCACCTATTGATGCCTCTAAGGGTATCATAGGTGCTCGTAGTTTTTAAAGAACACTTCTCATTTTATAATTCAAATAATTTAGAGCATGATTTGTAGGTTATGATAAGTGGATTATCTTTGATGAAATAGAGGCAGAGCGAGCATATTATTCCATAATATTTATATTAATTGGTGGTTGGGAGCCACCATGGTTTGGATAATAAAATCTATGAAAATTATGAAGCATTTATGTTATTATTAGTGAATTATGATCAAAATATAAACTAAATATTAAAATAAATGAATATTTTACAATGGGATTAAACTAGGGTGATATAGTTAAAAAAGAAGCAAAAAGGAAAGGTAGGGTAGAAAGAAAGTATATGATTATTGATCTTTGTCTTAGACATCATGAGAAGGCTTAATTTCTAACTAAACATGCATTTAACCAATGTATAATGTAAAATATCATATGCTCAAATTCCACTACACACTAGACAAGTATCTAAGGATAATATGAAGAAATACAAGTAAGAATTGACTTTGATTTAAAGATCTACTACTATAATCAAATAACATTTGCACATCTTTATGTAGAGTAAATAAAATGAAGCAAATTCAAAGACATTCAACTAATATAGTGTTGGCCCAAATTAGCAACCCTATATTGAAGATACACATCCATAATTCTTAAAAAACCCTTCAAATATAAGACCTAGAATATACAATTGAGAGAGAAGCCATGATAATAATTCACACAAAGAATTGAGACAAACTTTGTCGTATTCCCTACTTGTATTAAATTACTCCAAAGTTACAAAGTAGTTTTAGCTCTTAGAACTTCCTCCTCATTTTTATAGTAGACAATGCTCCTTTTATAGAAAGTAAAGAAGCATGTTAGTCAGTTGCATCAACTGACAAGTGTACAAAGTAAGGACAACTATCCTTTTTATAAATTTTCTAGAAAACATTAGAGTTTTCCAAATGACCTAACTTTTAGGCAAATGTGCTAATAAATTTTCACATGCCTTTATAAGAGAATATTCCATTTTTTAATTGTTATAAAATTCACATGGAATAAAATATTTCTAATTGGCTGGTGGGCCCTATGTTGATGCAACTTATTGCTTTTGTTAAAGGATATTCAGTCAATAGTGTTGGTCACTAATAAACTAAAGATCAATTATTGGATTTAATAAAAGATCCTATCTATGGAATTCTGAGTCCTTAAGGTCCTTCTCAAAATTTTCCATAAATTTTTTGATGCCCCTGACATATCCTATGTTCTCCTCATAGGAGAGAAGTAATCCCATGACTTTTCTATTGCCTTCAGCTGTTTGGTTTTCTCCCTATTTTCTTACCTCTTGCATGAATTTTAAGGTCTTTTATTTGAACTCTTCATCTCCAATGAGACCCAATGGAATAAGGGTTGTAGGATCTTTGATCAAGCTATCTAGGATATGAGACATTTCACTTTCTAGCTTTTTGAATTCTTTAGCAAGGTTTTCCATACCTTTGGACCAACTATCTAAGGTCTCAATTTTGTCAACCAATATGGCCATGGCCATATTCAAATGTGCCTTGATGATAGTTCTAAAACATGGGACTAGGTTCTTAGATAGGGACTTAATCAATTCCCTCACTTGGAAGATTGTAACTTGCCATTAGCTAAATTGGCATGTTGCTATAGAGATTTTCATCCCTATTTAATTTTGTCTTACTCTGGCTACTTTCAAAGAGATTAATAATCCCACCATGATGTCCTTGAATTTCTTAAACATATCCTTATGAATGGACAACATATAGCCTATTTTAAATTCTTGTTTTCTTAAGTAGACCCTATGGGATGATCCTTGGCATAGGGTTCCCTGTTAAGGCCTCATTGAAATGAGGATAGATGAAATCACATATAAAATTAATATGTTCTCTATATTTGAAGATATGAATCTTGGAGTAGAATTGGGAAACTATTTATTTCATTCAAGAGACTATCCCTTAATGTTAGGCATCTTGTAGATAAGACATCATGTAGAATTCTCTCCTAGTCCCTTTCTTGACTATGGAGATATGTCTACATAAACATATGCTAATAAATTCACCAACAGGAGGAGTTATCTCCTTCTTAATCATATAATATATTAGGGTCACCCATATGCTATCAACATAAGTGGTTTTAGGCCTTCCACAAAGTTTGTTCATCAAGGTCATTATTATTCTAATTCTAGGTTAGAATTGGCTGATGGAAATGTTCTCACTAGGGTTAGAAAACACATGGTTCTTAGAATACAGCCACGGTATCATGATGGTTTTGAGGTCATTTTTCTTAGCCCATTCAATGAGTGTGGGAATATCTACCTAGGGCTTAAGAATCTTATAGTATCTCTCAAATGTAATGGGGGACATATAGGCAACACATTTATGAGTAACTTTATTAACTAACATGCCATTTTAATTTTTACATAATTAAAAAATAGGGGCAAAGACATCTATATAGTAAAGTACCTCTGGTTTAGCTAATACATGGTGAAGGCTTTCCATTTGTGCTATAACCATGTCATAATACCTTATCTTGAAGGATGCAATCTTCTCATCTTCCTTAGTTATGGGTTGCCATTCTTTAATTATCTAAAATATCTAAAACCAATTATTTTCTCTAGTGTTTAAGGTAACAATGTCAATTACTATGTCCTTAAAGATCCTTCCTTCTGAGTCCATAGTCAAATATAGTTTGGTGTCCTCTCTGTGCTATTGCTAGGTTGCCATGACTATGAGTTTTGAAAATTATTTACTAGCACTCTATAAATTATATCTAGATTAGTTTGCACTTGCTCAAACAACAATTGGGTTCTTTCTAGTTTGATTATGGTTAATTTAGGATCGAATTAGGGCTTTAATTAAAGTTTAGGGATTTTTTTTATAGTTTTATTGGTGATAATTTACTTGGGCTTAAGAAAATTTATGCCTTAGATTTTATTTAGACATTTGAATTTATACATTTACTTTTTTGAGCCCACAAAATCTCTAGTTTTGTCATCTTGTGCCCATGTGTCATCTATGTAGCATCTTGTTGATAGGTTTCATGGAAAATTTTCATAATGATTTTAAAGAATTAGCCATTACCTTTTAAAATATTCCTTTTATTTTGCACCATTTGATCTTTGTGCATGAATTAATGTAGATCAATGATCTTAATCCTAGGACTTGCATGTTTTTGGTCTTTGTCTACATTAGGCTTCATAGTTGTGCCACTTGGTATTTCTATGGGCCTTTGAAGTTCTGTACATCGTCAGTCTATGTGTTACTTCACTTCCACTATGTGGCAGTCTTGTGCTTCCTAGATCTTTGTTAAAAAGTCCATCCTAGTTTCACACCATCTGATCTTTCTTATCTAATCATATACTAGCCATAGATCCTACAAATGCACACAAAATTTAATCATTATGGGAACATATAAGGAACTTAGGTTAAATAATTTAGGCTATAGTTCTATTTTGTGTTAATAAACATGAAATGATCTTTAGACCAAAGTTTTAAGGCTAAGTTTAAAAGACATTAAAAGGGGCCCCTGAATAACAAATGATCTAATGTAAGGTTTTAACTTATGGTTTTACTATGTTAATAAATATGATAAAACTTTAGATTAAAATTTTTAAGTTAAGTTTTATGGTAATGGGACCTTTAGTTAAACTAAGCTTATTAGGCTCAAAAGACCATGGGGAATATATAGACTAAGGTTTGGGTCAATGTTTAAAAACACAACTAGATTCTATTATAATATTCAAGCTTAGCTTATGCAAATTTAAACCTAGTTATAAGGATCTTGAGTCTAGACATGGCTTTAAATAAACCAGATTAATATATGGAAGACCAATTTTGTCATTGAGATGCAATTCTTAGGCACATTTATCTTCTAATTTAAATTTTCTCTTGAGCTAAATTTTGATAGTCTCACAGACATCAATGATGGCCTCACAAGTGTCAATGATTTTCATGTAAATGTCAAAATTAAGATCTAATAACCTTTCATATGGGGCTAAAATTTGATGACCTCATGAATGTGAATGATAAACTCATGAATTCAAATTGATGGGTTAAAAAGTGTCAAATATAATTACCAAACATAGTTTGTCCTATAGAATCTTGGGTTTAATACACTTCATTGAATTATCTCCTATAAGTAAGCGTAAACCATAGATCATGATCTGAATAGATGCACACTATTGGTTCCTATAGTCATAAAGTGGATCGAGTTAGCTTAGGGCCATATATAAAAATTAGACTAAGTCATAAGCCTAATTATTTGAAACATAATGAAATGATGACCCATCTATTGCAAGATTAGATAGGACAACAATTAAAAAAACATAACATAAGATCATATCCTGAGGTCCTTTTGATATTGAGTTTGAATGTGGGAGTGCCATGTGGCAATTCTATGGGGTTCTTGAGCTTTGACTTTATTAACCCTATGAAGATTCCATAGAGTGTTGATCTTGGTATGGGCTCCCATAAGATATTGATTATGATCTGAGTGATCGAACAAGATTAACTCGATGGATCAAAGCCTTTTTTTGGGTCTCTTTCGATCGATCTAATCAATGTTGCCTGATGAATCGTGAATCATTGATCCTATGAAGAAGCACGATATTTAAGTTAGAGTTTTAGGATAATGTAAAAAACTTAGGCCAAAGTCTTAGGGCTAAGGTCTCATTTATGTTAAAAACACTAATGGGGCCTTACGACTAAGATGTTAGGCTAGGTTCTAAGAGGGACCATGAAACATAAAGTGAGGCTGATCTAGGAAAGTAAAGGACCCTACAAACATGGAAGTTAGAACCAATTTTTAAAACAAAAAAGAATAAAAAGGGGGAGGAATATAAAGGGACAAAACATGATTTTTAGGCTAGGGATTGGTTGTGTTAAAAAAACAGTTAAGTTTTATCATAAAAATTAAACTTAGATCTTTGCATTTTTTTAAAGTGTTCCCACCAATTTTTCTCTCATGAAATTTGGATTTAAATTGAAGGATCTAAGCATGGGTTTTTGAAGGAATGTTTTGAGTCATTCAAAACATGGATTTAATCTTAAGTTCCTATAAACCAAACACTAGTAAAATCCTGAACGAGGATTAATCTATAAAATTCAAGTGTAATCCACTCGATGAGGGTCCCATGAAACCTGCAAATGAAGCACGAAGATATATTGTTAGTAATATTAGGTGAAGTTAAAATAGGATCATGAAAAAATAGGCCACCCTTATCAGGTGTGGATGATCTTCAAATACAAATAATCTACAAAACATGTCAAGCTTTCAATGTTAAGGTTCATATTTGCACAAGGGTCTCTATTTTTTAGAAATGGGGGTATGTTGACCTCAACACACCTGTAAGAGGTACCCCAAATAAATGATAAATGATGATCTAGACTTTAACTAAATTTTTATGGATAAAATCTAGATAAAATTTTGATAAGGGCTTGAGCCATCTAGCTATACACTAATTTTGGTAAGTCTTAGAATGCATGAACTTAAGGGGATCAATGTTCATAATTACATAAGTCTTATGATTAAGCAGATAGTGGCAAAGCTTAAAATACACAAAAACAAAATCTAGATAGTTTTTCCATATGTGTATAACATGTCTCATATTCAATGAGAGTATGACACATGTAATACATTGCTTGTTCTCTATGTTGTTCATCACAGTGGTCAAGCATAGCCCCCAGAGCATGATCTATGGCTGAAATATACAAGAATAAATGTCACCCTTCTTTAGGAAGAATAAGAACTGGTGGGGAGACGAGATAGTTTTTAAGAGGTTTAAAGGCCTCTTGAAAATTAAAATCTTAGATAAACCAAGTATCATTCCTCAAAAGGTGATGGAATAGTTGACATCAATCAGATAGTTGGGAGATAAAACATTGAATAGACTATAATTTTACTTCCAGGCTATAAATTTGTTTAAGGTTAGATGGGGGTGACATATCTATGATATCCCTAATCTTAGCAGGATTGACTTATATACCATGGCTGGAGATGATAAAACCTATAATATTAATGGTCAAGACCCCAAAAACACACTTTTTAGAGTTGAGATGGACACAAAATTAGATTAGGCAGTCAAAGATTACTTTAAAAATAGAAAGATGGTATTTTCAAAGCTTTGACTTGTCAATAAGGTCATCTACATAATATTCAACAATTTTATGGATTATATAATGAAAGATATAATTCATGGCTCTTTGATAGGTGGTTCTTATGTTATTAAGGCCAAAAAGAATAACCTTGTAGCAAAAATTCCCCCAAGGGATGATAAAATAAGTCTTATGTTGGTCCTCTATGGTGATAAAGATTTGGTTATATTTAAAAAACATCTTCCATAAGAGATAATATCTCATGGCTAGCCATCAAATCCACTATTTTATCATTGTTAAGAAGGGGAAATTCATCTTTAAGACAATCAGAATTTAGGTCTTGAAAATTAGTATAAAGATGGAAATCCCTTATGGGTTTTGTGACAAGCACAACATTAGACACCCATTGAGGGTAATCAATTGGTTAAATAAAATTAATTAATAAGAGATGCTATAGTTCCTCTTTGAATAAGAGCACAACATGATGATACATCCTTCATAGATTTTGCTTCATAGGGTTAGCTTCCTAGATAGTGACAATATTATGAACAATATAGTGTCAATACCTAGCATGTCACTATAAGACCAATCAAAAACCTCACTATGGTCTACCAAGAATGTGGTGAAGTCTTGGTTCTCCTAATGGTATAGATATTTTATAATCTTAATGATGTGAGGGATATCTTGAGACCCTATGATAATGTCTATGGTGGCTTCATTTAACAAACTAGATGTTTTAGCTAGTAGACAATTACCTAAGTTTGATTTTTTTACACCTAAGTAAGTCAAGATAGACTCATAATCTTGACACTAAATAATGGGGATGGTAGGAGAATATTCTTCTACCATACTAGGGTATATAAGGGGAATGGATTTAATTTCTCCATTTCTATGATAGGTGAGAGGTTATAGGCTAATCATATTGACTACAAAAAAAGTTTGGGGGAATGGAAATGACATCATATGTTTTGAGGAGAATGTTAGATGGTGAAACTATGACATTATCTTCAAGATTGGATATAGGGGTGACTTCAAGAATGACTTTATGAGTTTTTTAAAACCCAAGACCAAGTTTTTCATGTGGTTTTCTAAAATATCCTAGCGTAACATCATGTGACCCTTGCTCATAACGTCCCATGCCAAATCCTTTCTAGGCACATCATTGTAGGTACATTTGAGTAAAGGATCATTTGTCTAGGAATGAGAAGTTTGAGGAGAAAGGTTTGGAATGAGATAGGATATCAATATATGAGAATGATCAATTTATGCCTCCATATACCTAATGATTCTGTAGAAAAGGGGGGGGGAAGAACATCTCCTAGGTTATGATAATAATCACACTGCTTATCCAAGCACCCATATTCCTGAGGAGTAGGAAGGGTGTTTAGTGCTAATAACTAGTATTCTCCTATTATGAAGTCTAGAGGAGTCTTACTAGAGATATATGATGAAGGGATTGTTGAACTAGTTTATTCTTCATTGGATGATGGTGATTGGGTCACATTTTTTAGATGAAGTAAAATGTCATTAGGTTGAAAGGTTAGGTTGTATGTTTTAAATGGATGTAGATTAGTAGGGAAAATATGCACTTGGCCCTTGTGTTCATATTTGATACATCTATGTAAAGTGGATGGAATATAACATATAATGCAGATCTAAGGACCTTCTCAGAGGATATTGTATTAGAATTCTTATTCTATCACATAAAAATAACTCATGAAGGACATGATAACCTACCTAGATAGGGAGGATAATGGTTCATAGTGTAAAAGCTGTTGTATCATTAAAAGCTTACAATACTATAGGGGATTAAGTTATGACTATTTCCAAAAGTGAAGTTGTTTAAAAACATGTGAGGAGATAATATTAATACTAGACCTACTAGCAATCATAACTCTTTTTATTTGAGTTTGATTAACTTGTGTGATGACAAATAGGGGTGAGTCTTAGTCTTCAAATGGTAATGGAACTAGTTTATAATCATTAAAACTAATAGATGAAGCCATCTGTAAATCTCTAATGAACACAATCATAGGTTGGGGGTTGTTAGGTTTCACATGTATGTCCTAAAGTGCATTTATAATTACCTGATGATGTTAAGCAAAATTTTTAATGAGTTCATAGAGAGACATTTTGAATAGGTTTTGGTAGAGTTACTTCAAAATTGATATCTGTATAAGATTTAAAGAGTTATTCTTCTATAATTTCTTGAAAATGGAGACTTAAAGTTTTATAGTGGAAGATTTAGATATTTTTGGGGTTGGGACAAGAGCTTTGGTTATGGATACTTTAGATTTGTTTGATTTTTGGGTTTCAAGGGCCTATGTTTAAGACTGTGTAGCTATATTTAACTATCAATTTGAAATAATGGGGAACTTGTCCAATTTCTCATGTTATTAGTATTTGAAGTTCCTAAGGGTTGATTAACAATCATTTCAAGATTATTAATCATTCTTTATTATTCTTGTTTTGATTTACCTTTTAAGGGGTTTTCATTATCCAGGCTAGTTATTTTTTTAGTGTTTGGATTGAAGAGGGGATCATGTTCTTCAATTTAAATATCATCCTCATCTAATATATTGTGAATCATGACTTTAAAATCATTACAACTCTTATTTTTGTGTTTAGGTATCTTTTGATAGGCAAACACTTTATTTTCTTGGTACCACACAAGTTTCTAGATATGAGGATTAACCAGTTTGATAGGAGGTAGCATGACAAAAGAGGTTTATAAAATTTTCTCAAGGACAGTGGCTTAATATACTTACAAAAGATTTTGGTGTAGTTTTTTTATCTTTCATGGTATCAGATTTTGGGTCGTGATTACCTCTGTACCTTCATTTTTAATGTTGAAGGTATGTGAGTTTTTAATGGGTGGTAATGGTATTTTATATAAGTGATAAGGGTAGTAAAAGTTAGTAGGATTAATATAAGGTTTTGACATTGGTTGTAAATATGAAGGATTTTTGAGCTGACTTAGATCCCTTGATAGAATATTCTATGATTGAGATCTTAAGTTTTGAGGATGGATAGGGACCTAGTATAGATGGCTTATTTTATCCAGGAGGCATGGCCATATTTCCTTTTTGAATGTGGCTAGAGATAGTGGGAGTATTTTTAAGAAGATCCTCATTTTGGGGAAGCTCAAGTTTTATAGGAGGATTTTTCAAGGATTTACCCTTTGGTATACCTAGCCACTTATCCCACATGTGGGGATAATATAAGACCTTTTTATCCTCCAATTTTTATGGATGAATTTTAGTGTGTGTAGATGAGCATTCTTCTAGAGGATCCCATGTAATGAGATCTAGAAGACTTAGGTGGATAATAAAAATAGGTTTAATTGGGTTAGAGGGTTTTAACGTATCTCTTGTAAGGAGCTATGGTATTATTATTATTGTGGATGATGATTCAGGTGAATTATCAAATTCTTCAAGTAAAAGTTGATCATGGATGGTATTTATTACATGGGTGTCCTGATCTAAGGTGCTTCCTTTATTTTTTTGTACAAACTTAGATGAGGATGGATGATGAGGGAATGATTTCCTAAAGATGTTGATAAATTAATTTTGAGGATTGTCTATATTATCCAATTTTAACTCTCCTCAATCAATTAGGTTTTGCACTAAGATTTTGAAATATCGACACCTACTAATTTTTTTACCAGGTACATGATGTAAGCTTTGTTTTTGGGATGGGTTAGGATAGGTGCTTACAATGGGTTGAGCGATAAATTGGTATTAGGTAGTTAGAGGTATTTTTTATTGAAAATTTTAACTTATAGGGATTTCCTATGTGGATGGTGGAAGTTGGATGGTATGTTGAAGACTCGAGGTCATACAGGTTTAGATAAGAGGGAGGGTTGAAAGGATGGACACTACAAAATTTTTTAATGTATGAAAGGGTGATTGGTTATGTGTTGGATGTGGTGTAGTAACATTTTGCATTAGAATGATGGTTGTGGTAGGACTACTAGACACTAAGGGTGGTTGGGTATCTAGAGGTTGTGTTGTGCTAGTATTTGAATTTGAGGGTGGTGGTGTGTTATTATATGAGGATACCATGGCCATGGTATATCCTTAAAATATCTCTGGTGACATGCCATAGAAATATTGGGAGGTTTGGCCATGATGGTAAATGGGGATCTATATAGATCACATAGTAAGGTAATAGTTTAAGGCGATCATATTATTATCTAGTATACTAGCAAAATATATGTCACCATGAGGATAAAACTGAGGAAGACCATCCCCAATATAATTAGGAGAGGTAGAGGGGTTATTGACTATTCCATTGAAGAGGAGGATGAGTGTGGGGATTTTGTTTGTTTTAGTGATTATTTTTGCATTATAACCATGTAGTGCTAAAATAATAAAGATAAAGAATAAATGTAAAACAAACAGTTTTTCATTTTTGATTATCTCATTTTTAGTGAAGGAAAACACACACTATATTAAACATAAATTAAATAGTTTTAATTTTTAAGAAAAAAAATATAGAATGTGAAGAGGAGATGGGTTAATGAAGGTCCTAAGACATGGAAATCTAAGGCTAGTTTTAGGTTTTGTTCAAGGTTAGGAACCTTAATAAACCCAAAGGTACAGTGAGGCTTGATTATGTGTTGGTAGAAGTAAGTGGATTGGTATTAGGGCCTATCCCCTCACTTCATGACCTTGTATTGATAAAGGTGTTAGACGCTTAGCCTTTATACTGCCAGCCAATTATTTATACTCAACTAAAACATCAAGTTAGATTTCCCGTTGGTGATGAAATCCAAGTGGGTATACCTAAGTGGGAGTTGTTTTGATTGAAATTCTTATTATTATTTTGATTTGGTTTGTGTGTGAAAAGAGTGTGAATAAACTATAAATTAATCCACTTACTTATACTAGATGTGTTCCTAAAACAAGTAAACTAAAAAAGAGATTTTTTTCAAAAAGGAAAGTTATATATATATATATATATATATATATATATATATATATATATATATATATATATATATATATATATATATATATATATATATATATATATATATCTGTGTGTGTGTGTGTGTGTGTGTGTGTGTGTGTCTGTATTATTTTTTTATGTTTTAATGAAAATAGAAATAAAAGAGTTTTACTAGATAAAATAAATAAAACAAAAATCAAGAATAAAAAATAGTAAGGCCCTTTAACAGGTCCCACCTGGCATGCCATAATGTTTAAAGTATTTTTCATTCATTCTTATATAAAATAAACTACTTAAAAATATAAAGTAAGATACAAGGTTTTAATATTACCTATGATTGGAAATGGTTACATAACATTTTATCCAGTGATGTGAGAACTCATTTTTGTCTTGGAAGGATTACCTACATATAATAGATAAATCAAACAAAGATAGATTAATATGATATATGATTGGGCTAATTGGAACTAGAATAGTCCCAAGAAGTGGTAAATTTCATAATATGGATGTCAGTACACTATCTTAGCTCTCAAGAAGATAAATATAGTAAATGAAATTATAATAAATCATGTAATGATACTTATAAGATTTAATCTATATCAATTGCACAAATATTATAAAAATGGACATTCCAATAATCTTTAGCTATGTCTTCTTTGGTTTGAATTAATTATAGCTGATCAACAATGGATTCTAAGGTGGGGGTGAACATAATTGCACAAATTCCTAGTTCAAAGGAAATGCCACTTTGGTTAGAGAAAAGAAGATGTGGAACTGTGGGAAGATATCAAATAGTAATCACATCATGAATAACTACAAGCAGAGTCATCTATAAGAAACTCATAGATTTAATAAATAGGGATTTGAATTTTAAATTAGATTTCTAACTGAAAAAGGATTAAGTTTGTAGACATAATGGGATTTTAGCAGAGATCAATGTCGATCTGCAAGATTAATATCAATTCAGGGAATTGATGTCAATTATATCAATGCAAATAAAGCTCTAAGGAAAAGGAAAGTAATATATATGCGTGTGTGTGTGTATTATTTTTTAATGTTTTAATGAAAATAGAAATAAAAGAGTTTTACTAGATAAAATAAATAAAACAAAAATCAAGAATAAAAAATAGTGAGGCCCTTTAACAAGTCCCACCTGGCATGCCATAATGTTTAAAGTATTTTTCATTCATTCTTATATAAAATAAACTACTTAAAAATATAAAGTAAGATACAAGGTTTTAATATTACCTATGATTGGAAATGGTTACATACCATTTTATCCAGTGATGTGAGAACTCATTTTTGTCTTGGAAGGATTACCTGCATATAATAGATAAATCAAACAAAGATAGATTAATATGATATATGAGTGGGCTAATTGGTACTAGAATAGTCCCAAGAAGTGGTAAATTTCATAATATGGATGTCAGTACACTATCTTAGCTCTTAAGAAGATAAATATAGTAAATGAAATTATAATAAATCATGTAATGATACTTATAAGATTTAATCTATATCAATTGCACAAATATTATAAAAATGGACATTCCAATAATATTTAGCTATGTCTTCTTTGGTTTGAATTACTTCTAGCTGATCAACAATGGATTCTAAGGTGGGGGTTAACATAATTGCACAAATTCCTAGTTCAAAGGAAATGCCACTTTGGTTAGAGAAAAGAAGATGTGGAACTGTGGGAAGATATCAAATAGTAATCACATCATGAATAACTACAAGCAGAGTCATCTATAAGAAACTCATATATTTAACAAATAGGGATTTAAATTTTAAATTAGATTTCTAACTGAAAAAGGATTAAGTTTGTAGACATAATGGGATTTTAGCAGAGATCAATGTCGATCTGCAAGATTAATATCAATTCAGGGAATTGATGTCAATTCTATCAATGCAAATAAAGCTCTAAGGAAAAGGAAAGTAATATATATGTGTGTGTGTGTGTATTATTTTTTAATGTTTTAATGAAAATAGAAATAAAAGAGTTTTACTAGATAAAATAAATAAAACAAAAATCAAGAATAAAAAATAGTGAGGCCCTTTAACAAGTCCCACCTGGCATGCCATAATGTTTAAAGTATTTTTCATTCATTCTTATATAAAATAAACTACTTAAAAATATAAAGTAAGATACAAGGTTTTAATATTACCTATGATTGGAAATGGTTACATACCATTTTATCTAGTGATGTGAGAACTCATTTTTGTCTTGGAAGGATTACCTGCATATAATAGATAAATCAAACAAAGATAGAGTAATATGATATATGAGTGGGCTAATTGGTACTAGAATAGTCCCAAGAAGTGGTAAATTTCATAATACGGATGTCAGTACACTATCTTAGCTCTCAAGAAGATAAATATAGTAAATGAAATTATAATAAATCATGTAATGATTCTTATAAGATTTAATCTATATCAATTGCAAAAATATTATAAAAATGGACATTCCAATAATATTTAGCTATGTATTCTTTGGTTTGAATTACTTCTAGCTGATCAACAATGGATTCTAAGGTGGGGGTGAACATAATTGCACAAATTCCTAGTTCAAAGGAAATGCCACTTTGGTTAGAGAAAAGAAGATGTGGAACTGTGGGAAGATATCAAATAGTAATCACATCATGAATAACTACAAGCAGAGTCATCTATAAGAAACTCATAGATTTAATAAATAGGGATTTAAATTTTAAATTAGATTTCTAACTGGAAAAGGATTAAGTTTGTAGACATAATGGGATTTTAGCAGAGATCAATGTCGATCTGCAAGATTAATATCAATTCAGGGAATTGATGTCAATTCTATCAATGCAAATAAAGCTCTAAGGAAAAGGAAAGTAATATATGTGTGTGTGTGTGTGTGTGTATTATTTTTTAATGTTTTAATGAAAATAGAAATAAAAGAGTTTTACTAGATAAAATAAATAAAACAAAAATCAAGAATAAAAAATAGTGAGGCCCTTTAACAAGTCCCACCTGGCATGCCATAATGTTTAAAGTATTTTTCATTCATTCTTATATAAAATAAACTACTTAAAAATATAAAGTAAGATACAAGGTTTTAATATTACCTATGATTGGAAATGGTTACATACCATTTTATCTAGTGATGTGAGAACTCATTTTTGTCTTGGAAGGATTACCTGCATATAATAGATAAATCAAACAAAGATAGATTAATATGATATATGACTGGGCTAATTGGTACTAGAATAGTCCCAAGAAGTGGCAAATTTCATAATATGGATGTCATTACACTATCTTAGCTCTCAAGAAGATAAATATAGTAAATGAAATTATAATAAATCATGTAATGATACTTATAAGATTTAATCTATCTAAATTGCACAAATATTATAAAAATGGACATTCCAATAATATTTAGCTATGTCTTCTTTGGTTTGAATTACTTCTAGCTGATCAACAATGGATTCTAAGGTGGGGGTGAACATAATTGCACAAATTCCTAGTTCAAAGGAAATGCCACTTTGTTTAGAGAAAAGAAGATGTGGAACTGTGGGAAGATATCAAATAGTAATCACATCATGAATAACTACAAGAAGAGTCATCTATAAGAAACTCATAGATTTAATAAATAGGGATTTAAATTTTAAATTAGATTTCTAACTGAAAAAGGATTAAGTTTGTAGACATAATGGGGTTTTAGCAGAGATCAATGTCGATCTGCAAGATTAATATCAATTCAGGGAATTGATGTCAATTCTATCAATGCAAATAAAGCTCTAAGGAAAAGGAAAGTAATATATGTGTGTGTGTGTGTGTGTGTATTATTTTTTAATGTTTTAATGAAAACAGAAATAAAAGAGTTTTACTAGATAAAATAAATAAAACAAAAATCAAGAATAAAAAATAGTGAGGCCCTTTAACAAGTCCCACCTGGCATGCCATAATGTTTAAAGTATTTTTCATTCATTCTTATATAAAATAAACTACTTAAAAATATAAAGTAAGATACAAGGTTTTAATATTACCTATGATTGGAAATGGTTACATACCATTTTATCTATTGATGTGAGAACTCATTTTTGTCCTGGAAGGATTACCTGCATATAATAGATAAATCAAACAAAGATAGATTAATATGATATATGAGTGGGCTAATTGGTACTAGAATAGTCCCAAGAAGTGGTAAATTTCATAATATGGATGTCAGTTCACTATCTTAGCTCTCAAGAAGATAAATATAGTAAATGAAATTATAATAAATCATGTAATGATACTTATAAGATTTAATCTATATCAATTGCACAAATATTATAAAAATGGACATTCCAGTAATCTTTAGCTATGTCTTCTTTGGTTTGAATTACTTCTAGCTGATCAACAATGGATTCTAAGATGGGGGTGAACATAATTGCACAAATTCCTAGTTCAAAGGAAATGCCACTTTGGTTAGAGAAAAGAAGATGTGGAACTGTGGGAAGATATCAAATAGTAATCACATCATGAATAACTACAAGCAGAGTCATCTATAAGAAACTCATAGATTTAATAAATAAGGATTTAAATTTTAAATTAGATTTCTAACTGAAAAAGGATTAAGTTTGTAGACATAATGGGATTTTAGCAGAGATCAATGTCCATCTGCAAGATTAATATCAATTCAGGGAATTGATGTCAATTCTATCAATGCAAATAAAGCTCTAAGGAAAAGGAAAGTAATATATATGCGTGTGTGTGTGTATTATTTTTTAATGTTTTAATGAAAATAGAAATAAAAGAGTTTTACTAGATAAAATAAAATAAAACAAAAATCAAGAATAAAAAATAGTGAGGCCCTTTAACAAGTCCCACCTGGCATGCCATAATGTTTAAAGTATTTTTCATTCATTCTTATATAAAATAAACTACTTAAAAATATAAAGTAAGATACAAGGTTTTAATATTACCTATGATTGGAAATGGTTACATACCATTTTATCTAGTGATGTGAGAACTCATTTTTGTCTTGGAAGGATTACATGCATATAATAGATAAATCAAACAGAGATAGATTAATATGATATATGAGTGGGCTAATTGGTACTAGAATAGTCCCAATAAGTGGTAAATTTCATAATATGGATGTCAGTACACTATCTTAGCTCTCAAGAAGATAAATATAGTAAATGAAATTATAAAAAATCATGTAATGATACTTATAATATTTAATCTATATCAATTGCACAAATATTATAAAAATGGACATTCCAATAATCTTTATCTGTCTTCTTTGGTTTGAATTACTTCTAGCTGATCAACAATGGATTCTAAGGTGGGGGTGAACATAATTGCACAAATTCCTAGTTCAAAGGAAATGCCACTTTGGTTAGAGAAAAGAAGATGTGGAACTGTGGGAAGATATCAAATAGTAATCACATCATGAATAACTACAAGCAGAGTCATCTATAAGAAACTCATAGATTTAATAAATAGGGATTTAAATTTTAAATTAGATTTCTAACTGAAAAAGGATTAAGTTTGTAGACCTAATGGGATTTTAGCAAAGATCAATGTCGATCTGCAAGATTAATATCAATTCAGGGAATTGATGTCAATTCTATCAATGCAAATAAAGCTCTAAGGAAAAGGAAAGTAATATATATGTGTGTGTGTGTGTGTTTTTTTTTTTAATGTTTTAATGAAAATAGAAATAAAAGAGTTTTACTAGATAAAATAAATAAAACAAAAATCAAGAATAAAAAATAGTGAGGCCCTTTAACAAGTCCCACCTGGCATGCCATAATGTTTAAAGTATTTTTCATTCATTCTTATATAAAATAAACTACTTAAAAATATAAAGTAAGATACAAGGTTTTAATATTACCTATGATTGGAAATGGTTACATACCATTTTATCCAGTGATGTGAGAACTCATTTTTGTCTTGGAAGGATTACCTACATATAATAGATAAATCAAACAAAGATAGATTAATATGATATATGAGTGGGCTAATTGGTACTAGAATAGTCCCAAGAAGTGGTAAATTTCATAATATGGATGTCAGTACACTATCTTAGCTCTCAAGAAGATAAATATAGTAAATGAAATTATAATAAATCATGTAATGATAGTTATAAGATTTAATCTATATCAATTGCACAAATATTATAAAAATGGACATTCCAATAATCTTTAGCTATGTCTTCTTTGGTTTGAATTACTTCTAGCTGATCAACAATGGATTTTAAGGTGGGGGTTAACATAATTGCACAAATTCCTAGTTCAAAGGATATGCCACTTTGGTTAGAGAAAAGAAGATGTGGAACTGTGGGAAGATATCAAATAGTAATCACATCATGAATAACTACAAGCAGAGTCATCTATAAGAAACTCATAGATTTAATGAATAGGGATTTAAATTTTAAATTAGATTTCTAACTGAAAAAGGATTAAGTTTGTAGACATAATGGGATTTTAGCAGAGATCAATGTCGATCTGCAAGATTAATATCAATTCAGGGAATTGATGTCAATTATATCAATGCAAATATAGCTCTAAGGAAAAGGAAAGTAATATATGTGTGTGTGTGTGTGCGTGCGTGCGTGTGTGTGTGTGTGTGTGTGTGTGTGTGTGTGTGTGTGTGTGTGTGTGTGTGTGTGTGTGTGTGTGTGTGTGTGTGTGTGTGTGTGTGTGTGTGTGTGTGTGTGTGTGTGTGTGTGTGTATTATTTTTTAATGTTTTAATGAAAATAGAAATAAAAGAGTTTTACTAGATAAAATAAATAAAACAAAAATCAAGAATAAAAAATAGTGAGGCCCTTTAACAAGTCCCACCTGGCATGCCATAATGTTTAAAGTATTTTTCATTCATTCTTATATAAAATAAACTACTTAAAATTATAAAGTGAGATACAAGGTTTTAATATTACCTATGATTGGAAATGGTTACATACCATTTTATCCAGTGATGTGAGATCTCATTTTTGTCGTGGAAGGATTACCTGCATATAATAGATAAATCAAACAAAGATAGATTAATATGATATATGAGTGGGCTAATTGGTACTAGAATAGTCCCAAGAAGTGGTAAATTTCATAATATGGATGTCAGTACACTATCTTAGCTCTCAAGAAGATAAATATAGTAAATGAAATTATAATAAATCATGTAATGATACTTATAAGATTTAATCTATATCAATTGCACAAATATTATAAAAATGGACATTCCAATAATCTTTAGCTATGTCTTCTTTGGTTTGAATTACTTCTAGCTGATGAACAATGGATTCTAAGGTTGGGGTGAACATAATTGCACAAATTCCTAGTTCAAAGGAAATGCCACTTTGGTTAGAGAAAAGAAGATGTGGAACTGTGGGAAGATATCAAATAGTAATCACATCATGAATAACTACAAGCAGAGTCATCTATAAGAAACTCATAGATTTAATAAATAGGGATTTAAATTTTAAATTAGATTTCTAACTGAAAAAGGATTAAGTTTGTAGACGTAATGGGATTTTAGCAGAGATCAATGTCGATATGCAAAATTAATGTGTGTGTGTGTGTGTGTGTGTGTGTGCATGTGCGCACGTGTGTGCGCGCACCTGTGTCTATTATTTATAAATGTTTTAATGAAAATAGAAATAAAAGAGTTTTACTAGATAAAATAAATAAAACAAAATCAAGAATAAAAATAGTGAGGCCCTTTAACAGGTCCCACATGGCATGCCATAATGTTTAAAGTATTTTTCATTCATTCTTCTATAAAATAAACTACTTAAAAATATAAAGTAAGATATAGGGTTTTAATATTACCTATGATTGGAAGTGGTTACATACCATTTTATCGAGTGATGTGAGAACTCATTTTTGTCTTGGAAGGATTACCTGCATATAATAGATAAATCAAATAAAGATAGATTAATATGATATATGAGTGGGCTATTTGGTAATAGAATAGTCCCAAGAAGTGGTAAATTTAATAATATGGATGTCAGTCCACTATCTTAGCTCTCAAGAAGTTAAATATAGTAAATGAAATTATAATAAATCATGTAATGATACTTATAAGATAATGAAATGATTAAGATTTAATCTATATCATTTGCACAAATATTATAGAAATGGACATTCCAATAATCTTTAGCTATGTCTTCTTTGGCTTGAATTACTTCTAGTTGATCAACAATGGATTCTAAGGTGGGGGTGAACATAATTGCACAAATTCCTAGTTCAAAGGAAATGCCACTTTGGTTAGAGAAAAGAAGACGTGGAACTGTGGGAAGATATCAAATAGTAATCACATCATGAATAACTACAAGCAGAGTCATCTATAATAAACTCATGGATTTAATAAATAGGGATTTAAAATTTAAATTAGATTTCTAATTGAAAAAGGATTAAGGTTGTAGATATAATGGGATTTTAGCAGAGATCAATGTCGATCTGCAAGATTAATATCGATTTAGGGAATTGATGTCATTTCTATCAATGAAAATAAATATCTAAGGATATGGATCTAAAAAGGGGATTTATGGATTTAAGATGGCTTAAGATAATCTCAGAAGGGATCATGGTATTCTAACACTAATTACAAAGATAAAACTAAATATAAAACAAAATGTAAAATAAAATAAATTGCTAAAACAAATGATAAACCAAGTGGTGGAATGCAAAGTTGATGGGATGATTCCTGATCTATAGATGAGTGTTGATGAATTGATGTAGGTGTAAGGCTTCCAACAAATGAGCAATTTACTAACTGATATTCTATAGAAATTTTGTCAACATCATAGCGCAATTACAAGTGAAAAAATTTAGTCCTTTGGCCCAAGGGGTCTGTGGTTAAATTGATGTCAATTTAACAGAATCAATGTCAATTAAGGGGATTGGAAATGATTTGGGTCTAAAATTACTAAAGCTATTGAAATAATTCAACCATGAATCTAAACTAATCCCTAAGTTGTTTACATGAATTTAGAATAATGATGGGGTTACTGGTGGTTAAAATAACCTACCTTTATTATGATTTGGGTGGAATTATTTAGATTTTATAGTAGGTAATTAGTTAAAGTAATTTTATTAAGTGAATGTAATTAATAAAAAAAATTACATAGGGTTAATGGTAAATTGGTAATTGGATATTTACATGGGGTGAAATAGGGATAAAAAATAAAGGGGACCTTAGACCTAGACTATCAAAATTATTATTGTGTGAAATCCTCGTGCCTACAATGCCTTACAATGGTTTTATTATCTTTTGAATCAACTTATCAATGTATTTAATCCATTGGCAGATATGTTTTATAAGAATTTTTAATTAACATCATTGATAGGATCTCATAAGCTCAAGTGGCACAACTGAAGCAAAAAACTAATGAGCCTATTGTATAATATGTCTTATGATATAAAACTATATTGGCAAAGATGACTAGTTCCATGTAGATAGAGAGATCTAAGACATTCAAATATAGTTTACTCTTATCATTACATGAAGATATCTTGTTTAAGAAGTTTCCAACATTCATAGATTTATGCATATAATGAAATAAAGGGAAGTTGAGCTTCTCTCTCTAAAAGTTATAATAAACTTCCATATAAAGTAAGGGCCACTAAATACAAGAGTGGTCAAAAGGCCACAATTAACATAGCTTCAGATCCATCTCCTCACCTAGTTTTATCAACTCATCCATGGAGAGTTTTCACCAACCTTACAAATTTGATAGCATGTGTTTTACACAACTCTTGGAATGCAATGTCATATCTCTCCCTCCCATAAAAGAGGTTGATACAACATGGCCTCTTCCAAAGAGCTATGATTTCAATGCATTTTATGACTATCATAGGGTACTAGGCCATACTAAAAACAAATGCATCAACTTGAAATATAAGATACAAGATTTAATAGAATCCAACAACATTGACATGGGCACACCCATAGAGGCACCTAAAGTTCAACAAACAAGAGTTAAGGCATTAAAAATATCCTTGTATCCATTTATAAAGTAATAGATAATGCAATAGGGGGAACTTTAGGTGTTCACTATACATAGTAAGCACCTCCACCAATGGAATCATAGCACACTACTATAGAGGATGCACCTCCTACATAATGTCTTTGGTGTGTATCATATTACAATACCATCTAGACCACTCATCACTTTCTTAGAGCAGGAGATTGTTGATGATGATTCAGATTTATATGCACTCTTTGTATAAGCCTACATTTATAATAATCTTATTAAAAGTGTTATGGTTGAAAATGCATCAAGTATTAACATGTGCACTATCACACTTCTACATCATTTGGGTTATTTAGAGTAGGACATTTATCCTATGGACACAATTATTTGTGGTTTTAGTCACCATGTTTAGAGCTCCATTAGGGATATTGTACTTCCACTACAAGCTAGACCAACATATGTGGCCACTAAATTCTTAATAGTAGCTAGTGTAGGCACATTTACATTTTAATGGGTAGGTTATGGATACAATAGATAAGAGCCACTCCATCCACCATGCATAGAAGCCTCAAGTACATACATGCTAATCAAGTGATCACAATTGAGGGTATTTCATATGAGTATCCTTTACCTATCCCATTAGAAGTCACACCATAGTTACCAATTATAGTTCCAAGCACATTTTCCATTAGTACACTAAAAAGTTTAGTGAAGCCACTAGTTTAGGTGAGGTCTACTCCTATAGTGTTAACACTTATGGATACTCTCCCATGGAGACTATTATTAGAGATACCCCTACATCAAATATATGTTACAAATTTTAGAGGACCTCCCTCTACTCCTTTCCTTCTGAGATCAGTGTTATTGATCTCCCAAGGTTCTCAACATAGGGCACCCATGCTAGCTACACCATCTTATACCATATGGGTCCTTAAGACCCCTATAGTTCACACGACACCTAGTTAGCTTCATAGATTCCTAACACTACTTTAAAATGTAGTGTTATCTATAGATCACTAAGTATAACATGTTTTGGGACCTCAATTACCTTTTCATATAACATGAATTATTATCATTGTTTTATTTGACACATGCCACATTGATAGTGAGTCTCCCATGAGACTTATCAGTTAGTATATTCCTCCATGTACATAGTTTCCTTTTTTTCTTACTCCTTGTATATAGTTTCATTTTCATGTTAATTGTACATAGAAATTATCCAGAAAATACAAAAACAATATAATATGTCAAAACACAAAAACATTCAAATATTTACATTAAAAGTATAAATTATAGATTGTATGTATTTCTATGTTTACATCTCTTATATTTTCCAGACACTACATATGATAGTTATCTTAGTATAGTCAATTTTTTTCATAAATATATTACTTCAATTGTTCTTATCAAGTGTTCATAGATACTTATAGGACCCATGTCCACTATATAGATCCAAATTTTCTACTATTTTCCAATTGGGGGCATATACATAGATACACAAGTTCTTCATTTGATACATTCACCCATTAGGGGGCATTATATACACAATTTTGATTGCCAGGTTACTAAACTCTACATCATAGATTTATCATTATTATATCTTGATATTGATCATACTACACCTACTTAGATATTTTACCGACTATCACTACTTTAGACTCAGCCTATGTACATCTTAGTTCTTATACAAATTTGTACCACATGTTCATGCATACTTTCATTTATAGCTTTCTTAATTTAGACTTGATTGTGTCTCTATGATTCTTCTATTTGAGGGCATTTGAATATGCCATTACTATATGGATCTATGCCACTTATTTTTATTATATATATGCTTTGGATCCATGCCCATGTCCTTTTGTGTGCTTTCCTGATTATGTATGAAGACATTTGAACATGTGTTTTCATGTGTCTTTAAGATAAATTTCTTATTGTTTGCATATGTGGACATTTAAACATGTCCTTATATGTCTTGATTTCTCATATTTAGTGACATATGTCCATGTCCCTTGTAATGAGACCCCTTGGCCTACTTTGCATGCCTCATGTAAGTTGTATGTATGCTTTATTGTATGCATCATGGCCATGAAACTTGTTTCCTTCTTATTACACACTCTAGTTTTATATGCCATGGTGGACCTCATGCATCTCACCTTCCTATTTAGGTGCCAAGATGGACATCATGCCCCATCCACATAGATATCTACTTAGTTATTACTCAAATTTATTATTCATATACATTGTTATATCTATCTTACTATCCTTGTGAATGTTAGATATAATATACATCACACACTACAAACTTATCCTTAGATTTTCTTACATTTTAATGTTATGCATACACATCATAATGGTTTATTATGAAGATATAATATATGCTCTGGCTAACACACATTTTTTAGAGCTTTTATTTTAAGGTCATTTATTTCATAAATTCAATAACTCCCCTCAAAAGAGGGGGAATTCATAGGGGTTTGTCACATAGATTCGGCTATCTAAATGCACTCAGAGTATAATTTTCAACACATAGGCACAAATTATAGAAAATAATTTTAGGAAAACATAGTGGGAAAGAGTGACATATAGATTAGTTTTAGTTGAATATAAATTAGAATAGTTAGACATTAATTCTCATATTGGGACACTATCACCACAAGGTGCTACTACCCAAGATATGGCACTACTATCCAGTAGCCTCAATTTCAAGAAATTTTATATTGGCCATAAAATTATAGTAGGTACAATATAGGTTTGCATAGGTTCAATTATAGATTACCAGTTTTGGCTTAGATTAGCTCAAATTTATATCAGTTTGATTAGATTAGGGGCATAATTTACAAAATGATCATTCATGTTTTAGTTCAGATACTTAGATATAGATTATTATAACTCAATCTAGAATCCATATACTTAGATATAAAATTGGGCTCATGTGCCTAACATAATGTTTTTATATGTTCACTTATACACCATTTGATCAGATGGAATGAAAAAATCCATGTAATTCTCTACATTATAGACATCATACACAATGTTCCAAGTTACACACTAAATTCATGTCTTAATCCATTTGTAGTGTTTGGCATTCCTAAATGGTACATATCTACCTAATATTATTGAGTGGCCATAGCGCCAACATATGTAGTTCTAATTATAGTTACAAAAATTCATTTTAATCACATAATTTTAATTTCAAATGCATCTACTACACTTTGGTAGGCAATGATGTAGTCATAGTCTATTTGAGTTCTTCAAATACCTATATGAGAGGCTTGGAGACACCATCAATCCAATCTAAGTTATTCATAGGTCATGATCCACCAAGTAGGGGTGGGTAATGATGGATTAAAAACCATATTGAGTTCTTGATCAACCCACAAATGAGGATTGAACAAGCCATCAATTTAGTCCAAGTTATGTATCAATTTATCACTATCTACATGCACATACACAAGTTGTCACCAGGTTTATGTATTGGTTTGCATACCCAATGAAGTGTATTTATTCCTTTCCTCTCTCTTATGTCTTTAAATATTTTTATCTTTGATTTTAATATATATTAAGGACTGATCTATACATGTTTCATTTATAGGACACATAATGGAATAGGCTTTGCATACTTAGATCCAGATTCATGGGCTTCGCCTCTTAGGTGAGTCAAGGTACACTTATTTTTCCTTTATCCTAGTCATTTAAATTTATTGCATTTATATAATAAATTGGGGACAAATTTAATCCTATAAAAATGTCACTTGAGTGCTAAGTGTGTTATTTGAGACCACCCATCCCTAGCTTATCCCTAAACCTATCTTAAGGCCTATTTAAACACTTATCCAACCTTTATATCATCCACACATGTCCCTAAACATCCATAAAGTAGTCCCAAACCCTCAATTTAACATCTTATCCCCTAGTAACTTAGGGTTTTCCACTTGGACACTAGCACCATAATTTGGATAGTAGCATGCCATGGCACTAGTGTCCCAGTTTAGGCATTATTGTCCTTTTCCCACCTTTTATTACCAACAAATATCTTTTCAAATAAGTAACCACCTAGGTTTAACTTAGACCTATTTTAAGACTCGTAAAAGAAATAGAAAAATGTATATACATGAATTTTATCCCTTTATTCACTAGATGTAAATCAGATGCAAATTACACAAAAAAACGTAGAAAAAGTTATGCACAATCAAAGTTATCAATCCTTATTCTACCCTACTTATACATACAACCATATAAAACATTTATAAGCTCAAATTACTTAGATTTATAGTCTCAAGAACATTCAAAACACTCAAGCCAACATTCATACTAGCTTCACTTGAACTTGCACCAAAACTTAGGTGGAGAGAACTAAATTGAGATCGATCCCTCTTCTAAATATTGGTATGTAGGCAACTCTCATCATAACGGGGTGTTGAGGATGTCCACCCTACCCAACCAACATCAAATTTTGATTCTTGTGCCAAATAGATGCCCCATAAACATGGAGGTTTAGGGTTTTCTTAGTAAATCAGTTAAAACATGTCATCTATAGAGATCTATAACTCATGTGCATAGGAATAGGCTTGGAAGACCTAGATACACATGCACCTATAAGCTTAGAATAATTTTTGCATAGAGGACACTATTTCCAAAATAGGGACACTAAATTCATATGTCACTATTATCAAATTAGGGCACTATTATCCAAGAAGGGGTTTGACACGTGGGTCTTATTCATGACACTCAAATCAACATCTATCCTAAGATGTAGCTTCCATATCTCCTATTTTTGTCAATTTCCAACTAAGTATTTATTCACATTATTTATTACTATTTTAGAAAGGTCAAACTCAGTCAATTATATTAAAAATTAGTGGATATATTTATTTAATATTCCTATCCTAATTTACTATACTCAGCCCCTTTAACAACCTAGGGCTTAAAATTCATAACCCTTAATAGTTAAAATAGGCCCCCTTTTATGAAATCAACATAATAAAAGAAGATTTAAGGATATGGAGAGAAAATAAACCCCCATGTATTATTTTGTGTGTTAGTGTTTCCTTTGTTGAGACAAATTGACTAAATAAGTCCCCCTTTCATTTAATCAAGGCAGCAAAATAATATTTAGGGGTAGAGGACATATAAGACCACCATGTGTCATTTTTATATGTTCGTGTATAATTTTAAAAGAGAATTAAAAGTAATGGGGCCCAATTCACATTTAATGGAGGAAACATTTATTAATTTAGGGCTAAGGTATATATTAAATGTCTTCACATATGTGGGTTTCCATGTTGATGTTTGGTTTTTAGAGTAAATTCATATTAATGGGGCCCATTTCATATACAAAAGAGGTAACATTTTATGATTTAGGGGTAGGGAACACATTAGAACACCATGTTCCATATTTATGTGTTCATGTTTCATTTTTTATTAAATTTTAATAAAAGGTCCCCTTTTAAATGCTAATCGACACAATGGATAGATATTATCACTATGGGGAGAAAATAGACCACCATGTGTTATTTTTTCATGTTCTAGTTTCCATTCTAGAGTGAAATTGACTAAACATGGCCTCTCTCACATGTAATTTAGGTAACACAGGAATATTTATGGTTAGGGGACACATTACAACATAATGTGTCCATTTTTAATACTCATGTATCCTTTTTGGAGAAAATTCATTGCAATGGGCCCCCTTTAACATGTAAAGGAAATGTTTGTCAATTTTGGGCAAGGGGACATATTACAGACCACAACAAGTTTTGTTTTTATATGTCTATGTTTTAATTTGTATAGTGAATTCATAATAAAAAGGCCCATTTCACATTAAATAGAGGCCATGCTTTCCAATTTAGAGGTATGGGATACATTAGACTACCATGCATCTATTTTTTGGTTCATGTTCCATTTCTAGAGTGAATTTGACTAAAAGGTCTCCTTTAACATGAAATTGATATAACAAAGGAATATTCATGGCTATGGGGATAAAATAGACCACCATGTGTCATTTTTATTATTTCATGTTATATTTTTAGAGATAAATTGATGAAGTACCCCACCTCTTCTTCAAATCAATGTGACAAAGGAATATTTAAGGGAAGGGGACAAATTATATGATCATGTCTTATTTTTATATGTTAATATATCATTTTTAAAGTGAATTATTAGTAACATTGCCAATTTCACATGAAATTGAGGTAAAAATTTTGATTTAGGGCTAGTGGACATATTAAATACTAGGCCACAAGTGTCATTTTCTCTATTGACATTTCATTTGTAGAGTGAATTCATAATAATAAGGCCTATTTCACATGTAATAGAAGTGATTTCCAAGAGACACATTAGACCACACTGTGTCATTTTTGTGTGTTTATGTTCATTTATAAAGTAAATTTGACTAAAAATGTCCCTTTCACAAGAATTGCCACAAGAAGGAAGATTTAAGTCTATGGGGAGAAAATAAATAACCATGTATTGGTTTTGTGTGTTTATGTTTCCTTTTTAGAGATAAATTGATTGAACAAGGATACTTTTTCATATAATCAAGGTAAAAAATTATATTTAGGTGTGTTTAACCATATTTTAAAATAAGGATTAACATTAAAGAGTATCCTAATCAACTAAGGATAAAGTTACTCTAAAAACTAGACCAATTAAATAATTTAAATTCACAATATTTTTTGATATTGTGCTAAATTATGAAAATTTGGTAAATATGGAAAGTAAAATACCAAAAAATAATATACATGATTAAAAATAAATAATATATATTACATATATTGTTTATTTATGCATAAATAAATCTAAAAAGTGTAGGTGCATAAACAATCAGGATGTTGCTCAACCATGATTCGTCAGATTTAGGAAAATAGCTCTTTGTCATCCTAGACACTACTATTGAAATAGGGACACTATCATCAATGATTATATACTAAAATTTATTATTCTATCCACATTTAATTAAATTTTATTTTATATAAATTACACATGCACCTATTAGGGTTTCCTTTCACTTTGTAAATTATCTATTTGGATCTTGCACATATGTTTTGGATGTCATCTTTTTAATCAAACCCCTTGGTACTCTAATTAGGGCATGTCACCTTGTAAAAATAATGGTTAGTTAGCTCAAGTGAAGTTTATTTAATCTCAAATACCCATTTATTGTGGGTTCTACCTACATAGCTATATACTCTAAAGAGGGCCTCTGATTAGTGTAGTTTTCCCTTTATGTGGTATTATGTGTGAATAATAATATACTATGCTATATCTGAGTGCATGTAGTGTTCTATATTTAAAATTAAATTTTTTTTATCATGGGTTATTTTTTGGATGATTTAGACCTATAATAATATTACTCCTATGACTAATTTAAAAACAAGAAGCATAATTTAGTATAACTCAATTGTGAAAATAATTTATTGAGCTTGACATGTGATTACTTGGTAAATTTTAAATGAATAATGAATGTGATTCATTTTTTTTTTATGACACACATTTTGAAAATAATATCATGGAGGGTTAATTAAGACAAATAGGCTAACCCATAAATATTGAAATATTTTAAAATTTGAGTGTTTGTAGGGTATGGACATTAGTGTTTGATCTAGGACATTAACATCGATGCTAGTGTCCAAGTCTAAATGGTAGTGTCCTAGAGAATAGAGAAATGATAAAGCTATGTAACTTATAGTGAAGGATTTATATTATGATTTAATAATAATAAAGGTTATAGGTGATCTCGGTAATTAGAATAACATGGTTAGACCATAAGATAAATATTTATGCATAGTGAGATGGAGAATACTAGCCTTACAATAGTAGAAAAGTCACGAAGAAAATGGTATAGCCTTGAGTGATATTTGTTAAGTTTGAAAGACTAATTTATCATGTAAAATCAATATTTATCATCTAAATTCCCCCTTTTAAATTAGTTAGGATGAAATTATTAGGATAGAGGAAAGAAATGCGTATAATGGTGTGTATGACACACTTTGATTTGATTTGAGTCCTATTTTAATTTTTTGTATGTGTATGAAATAAAACCAATATGATTTTACATTTGTAATTACTAAATATAATTTTAAAATGAATAATTGAAATTTATTGAAATAAAAGTGAGCAAGGAAGGAGGACACCTATGTGTCAATGCAACCACGTTTCCTCTTGATAGTTTTGTTTGGTAATTATGCTTCCTAGTTGAAGCATTGAAGAGATGTTAAAAATTAAACCTTGGAGATGTGAAGAGGAGAGTTAGAGAGTGACCATGCCCCTAATCCAGTGTAAGAGTGAGTTATGATAGGTCATCAAGATCAATGAATCTCAATCACGCAACCCAAATGTAAACATAATCTAGATAATCTAGCTAATCTCACATGAGTCAAATGGTGTAACCATATCAACCCATAAAATAGTACTGCCAAATCCATCAAGGGAAGTGAATCTTGATCATACTACTAAAGGGAGATAATTGTTACAATAAATAAAATCTCAATCAATTCATATTAGTAAGGTTGTTATATTGAATAAGTGTATAATTTAAATATGTATCTATAATTTAGTGCATTTACATGGTATATTCACCTTGAATGTGTCTCAAGCTAAAGCATCTATGAAAATGTAACATATGATCTATAAACTATGTATAATATTTATAAAAAAATTTAAATTTTTTATCCCAAATATGTGAAAAATTGATGCTAAATGCACAAAATTTTGACCCAAGTGTATATATAAATAATGTAAACTATATTAAAATTTACCAATTCTACCAACTGTGTGTATGTGGACTCATGTCTCTTTGACTTTCACCCATTGATATACCCTCACTTTGAAGGTGAGGGGAATGTAATGTGATAGTCACCTTATCTCAAAGGGATAATATAACCATGCTATAGTTGTATCAATCAAGTAGTAAAGAAGCATATAGTGGTATCATGTCTAAGTAGATGTATCAATGAAGCTCATAATATCTAAACATAAAAAGCCATAAGATGAATGATATGAATCATGGCAATGTATATAAGTAAAAATATCAAAAAATAATCAAGAACACACACAATATCACTCAATTTCATGAAAAGAGAGGTCTAAAAAGACAAAAAATAAGGGGCATGTTCAAATGTCATACACTCAAAAGGGGAGGGCATGTTTAAATGTCCACATACCAAAGAAATAATCAACACATAGGACACTAAGGCAAAAAAACAAGGAACATGTTTAAATGTTTTGAAATTAAGATAAGGGAATCAAATAATAATTACACTCACGTAATACATGTGATAATATGAAATAAGTGAAATATAAGTAATTAGCATAAACATGTCATATTAGTCCCTACATACACATGTTAACAAAATATCTCGTAGAATATCAAATCAAGTAAATTGTTTAAGATGCTAAGATGAGTATAGGAATGTATAAGCATTATTATATATTATCAAAATAATAATGTAAAGTTACCATAAAATAATATAAATTGTTTCAATCATGATGAATAAAAATATATGCCACCAATGTAGTGTGTCACATGAGAAGATGAAAGGTCCAACATATATATATACATGTATCATGGATATAATATATGCATATATCACACTCAAGTACTTATGAAGACATGTGTGTATAGAAATAAAATGATATAGCAGACTAAGATAAAGTAAAAAACATGTGCAAGAGCTAGTAAACATGTGAAATGCTAAATATTTTTATATTTATTTATTTATTTGAATGTTTTTATATTTTAATTATTTATTTATTTTTTGAATTTTATGAGGAAAAGGGCTAGTTGATGATACCATATAAGTGATTATCATAATTCTCTCTATAATGATAATATGGTACAATAAACTAGTAATGTTACCATAGATCATGTATATGTGCCAAATTTGGAGCTATAGAATTTGTAATACTCTAACTACGCCTCATATGAATCTATGGTTATGAAGTAGTATTAGAAGTATAAGTGGTTCAAAAAACCCATTTTTTAGTGCTCCATTAACCTTTTGGTTCAATTTTAGGTCTTTTTACCCTCTCTAAACATGTTGATTTACTCTCAACAATTGGTTGGGTCATGTGGGTGTATATGGGGACTTCATGGAGTCTAATGTGTATTTTTGATGTAATGATATCTCAAGTCTAACTTACCTAGGAAAGGAGATTGAATTTACTTACACTTTAGATCATGATTAACCTTAATAGCTTGTATAATTAGCTATCTTGGAATACACTTCTCTTGTTGTAGTGGATGTTCATATGCAATTATAGAAATAGTGTTTACCCTATTGTCATGAATATACTTGAGAAATCCATGCACTAAGGAAGATATTACATAGATATTATGAATCAAAGGTCATATAAATAACATTTCAAAGATTCCCATATGTGGTATAACTAACAAATTTATGGTCGCATGTGTTGTACTAACTTGTAAAGTAAATCAATCTCACCAAAAACTTGTTGACTTTATCATCAAATGCTTTGAAAATTTTGGTTGAAATGTATAAATCATCATGTGTATATACAAAATGTGTGAGTAAAGCTATGGTACATATATAATAACTACAATTTTTATCACCATAATACTATATATAAGTTAATTATTAATATGTGATCTTATAAATAGTGAGTGAATATCTAAGATATCATCCACAATATCACTATCATTAGATGAAATAGAAGGCCTCTAAATAATAAGAGGTATATCACATGTAAGTGTGTCAATAATTCCATTTAATAGGTGATCATAATGTGATGGAGAAAGATGTGAATTTTATGCCATTTTCACTTCCAATTATTTCCTAGAATGATCTTGTAATGGATTGTTGAATATATTTTGGTTTTTATGATCATTAGGTTGACTTTGAATCGTTCAGAGGATCATAAAACATAACATGTTATCTATCAATAATATATTTTATATTATGCTTCAACTTGTAATATATGTTTGTATAATGCATAGAACATTGGTGGTAGTCACAATAAGAATTTATATCATATATTTTTGGTAGAGTTCAAATCATATCAATCACTAAGGATTAGGGAGATATATGAGATGGCAATCCACTAGCTTTCGAAGGAGTGAAGTTGAAGACTTAAGTAATCATGTAAATTATCTCTTAGCCGAATTAGATAAGATGAGTCAACTAGGTTATTGTGACATTCTATTAATTACTATTATTACTTCCTTTTTATCCTCAGTAGGTTTAATATTATAGTTTGGTTCGATATGAGACTTAGTATTGGATGTAGTCAGTGTGTTTGATACGTACTTAAGTTTGTTCATTACGATATGTTTCATTTATTGATCTTTAATAATATGTCATAAGTCATCAAAATATTTAAACTTATTGAAGATAATAGACTCATGTAATGGCGTAAGAAAACTTTACTTGAATACATCTTGAAAATCTTTATCTACCATTAGATTTGCCATTTTGGCCAACATTTTCTTGTACCTCAAATCATATTCATTTATGGGCTCATTAGTTCCTTGCTTGATCTTTGAAATTTATGCATATGACATATTTTTAGTAAAGTTGATTGAAAATTTGTTATAAATTGATGTGATAGAGGCTTGAATGCTCTTATTGATTGTATTGGTAGATCATAGAACCATCTCAAGGCATAGTTATTTAGGCTTATTAGAAATAATTTTTTCAAAAATTTATCATTGGAAGCATAATCGAGGCATGCTACATATAAACATAAAAAATGATGTTTAGAATCACCCTTTCCATCATAAAGTGTGAATTTAGGTGATAAAAAATTGGTTGGTAAAGGGTGAAAAGCTATCTTAGGTGCAAGAGGATCATGTAATACATATTATGAATCAATAGCATGAGTTGATTTTAATGCATTTTTCTCAATGTTGGTAACCATAGCTTCCAAAGATTGAATAAATTGGTGAAGAGTTTAAAAAGTAGTCCCATTGGGATTGAGCTTTGATATTTGAGAAGTCAAAAAAGGGTATGCAAACACTTATTATGTTGATGTAAGCATTGAAATAGTTAATTGAGTTGAATTATTGATTGTGCCCATAGAGGAAGTAGTAATAGTTTTTTGATTATCAAGGAACAATAGTTTGAAAACATATCCCATGCCCCCACTAGATGTAAGAATAAATGATGTGATTGAGGGGAGGGATGTTGGGAGGTATGTTTAATAATATTATCTATTAGCCCTAATATTTGTATAAATAGAGAGTAATGGTTATTCACTAGTATATATATATATATATATATATATATATATATATATATATATATATATAAATAAAATTAACGTGAGAAAATATATCAAGAACAAGTTAAATATATTGCATCATTTTGAAATCACATTTATGAAAATCCTAAATACCTTCACAATATTCACTAATACTTGTTATTTATATACTTTCTCACATTAATTATTCTCATGTGCTTCACTATTTTCATTATAATATTCATCATCTATGAGATTTTTTTTAGTATTTTGCTCATTGTCATTATTGGATGAATTTGAAAGGTTATTAACTTGAGACATATTAGGTGGTAGAAGAGGAAGATAAATATGTTTAATAAATACACCACCTAGTATAAAATTATTCTTAGGTTGTATATAAATTAATAAAATAAATATATGAATAACCATAATAATCTATTACCCTAGAAGGATGAAAATGCTAGGGCAAGATAGGATTTGCATAAGAAGAGTCAAAGGTCATGTTTACTAAATGTTTAACCCTTTTTGGAAATAAATATTAACATGAAAGAGTGGAATACTAAGCTTATAATAACACTACTCTAAAAACCAAGGAAATTAAATAATTCAAATTCATAATATATTATGATACAATGCTGAATTATGCCAATTTGCTAAATATAGAAAGTACAATGCCAAATAATAATTTGCATTCTTAAACACAAAGAAGAGATAATACATAGTTTTTTTACTTATGTGTAGGTTGATATGATAATTACATGTGTAGAAACAATCAATATGATTCTCAATTATGATTCACCAAATTTTGGAAATTAACTCTCTGTTAACATGAACACTACTGTATAAATAAGGACACTAGTGTTGACATGTCTATCTATAGTTAAGGACATGTCCTCTTATGGATATTTCACCTATTATTATTAGGGTTCCCTACCACATTGTATAGTTTATGTTCATCTTGCACACAAGTTCTGGATGTCAGATTTTTTATCAAAACCCTTGGTCCTCCAATTAGGGCATGCCACCTTGAAAAAATGGGGGTTAGTGGGATAAAATGAAGTTGAACTAACATTAATTAACCATATACAATTTAACACTATTCACATATACATATAATCTAAATAAGGCCTCATACCAATGTAGTTGTCCCCCTTATATAGGTTTGTGCATGATTAATGGTGTAATATGCTATATGTGAGTGCATATAGTGATCTAGCTTTAAAATTGACAAATACTGATAATGGGATATTTTTTTAATGTTTTATACTTGTAAGAATAATTATCCTATGATTAATTTGGAAATAGGGTAGTAAAAACTAGTTGTACAAATGATTTAGTGAGTTTAATAGTTATTTGCTTGGTAATGAATAATGAATGGGATTTTTTATTTATTTATACTAAACCTATTTAAAATAATCTACTTGAGGGTTAATTAATAAAAATAGGTTATCCCGTACATATCAAAATATTTTCAAATTTAAGTGTTTATAGGGTATGAACACCAGTAATGGATCTGGGAGACTAGTGTCAACCATAGTTTCTAGGTCTAAAAGTAGTGTCTTGGAGAATAAAGAAATGTTGAATATTTGTAACTGAAAGTGAAGGATATATATCAATATTTAAACATACTATGGGATATAAGTGATCTAGGTAATCAAAATATCAAGGTCAAATAATAAGATAAACATTTAGGCATAATGAGATGTAAACCACAAGCCTTTCAACAATGGGAAAGTCATGAACTGAAGGCTAGAGCCTTGAGTGATATTTTTCAAGTGTGTAAGACTAGTTTATCATGTAAAATATATATTCAACATATATAATGTTTTGGGGACACATTATACTAACATGGGTCATTTTTGTGTGTTCATGTATCCTTTTTAGAGTGAATTTGTAGTTATAGGTCTCCTTTTACATGTAATAGAGGTAATGTTTATAAATTTAAGGCCAGGGGAAATATTAAAGACCATAAATTTTATCATTTTTATTTGTTAATGTTTTATTTGTATAGTGAGTTCATAGTAATAAGGCCCATTTCACATGTTATGGAGGAAATGTTTAGTGATATAAGGATATGGGACACACTATACCACTATGTGTCATTTTTATGTCTTCATGTTTCCTTTATAGAGTGAATTTGTCTAAAAGGGACCCTTTCACATGAAAGCAATGAAACAAATGAATATTTAGGGATATGGGAGAAAATATACTACCATATTTCATTTTTGTGTGTTAATGTTTCTCTTTTAGATTGAAATTGACTAAATGGGACCCCTTTCATATGCAATCAAGGAAATGAAGGAAAATTTAGGGGCAAGGGAAACACTACATAAACATGTACCTTTTTTTGTATTCTATTTTACACCCCCTATTTTTTAAATATTTAGCATGCATAAATTATTGAAAGATAATTCATATTGTAATATATGGTGTTCAAGCATAAATTTGAATGTAACAACTAGATTGACTAAATTTAATTGATAAGTGGCATATGATAAATATTATAAATATAACCGAGTGTAATATACTTAGTGATTTATAGTTTATAGTTATTTATATTAGGTATCTAACATTGATATATCATGTCTGGTAACATAGTTTTCATATTTATTTGGACAAGTTCACACTCCTAGACCACATAGTGTGACCTTGTCTGTTGACTATGGATTTACCTATTGTGAAGGTGATAAAACTTTAATTTCTATTTTTCATGTGCCTATGTATTCTAATAGGGATGATATATTTTGATTATATAAATGCCATGTATAAACCTTTGTTTTCCTTCTCCTTACCTTGAAAATTCTATGTGTACTTGTCAAAGTTAGAAACCTTTAAAAATGAAAGGGAATGTAATGGGTTGATTTGAACCCATTACCCACATTGATGATTGAATGCTACCTACATATTTGAATACTATGAGAATGAAATCAAATAAAATATATTACCCCATATAGAGTGATTTTGAAATTGTGCTCCTTAATTATATGCATGCAACTAGTAATTTAAATTTGATACTTGAAAATGTTTTATGTTCACTTTACTTGAAATTATTTATAATTGGATTGTGACTGATCCTAATGATTGATATTTATTTTGAGAAGAATAGGGCATATTTTATCAATGTGAAGTAGTGTATAAGTATTTAATACATAGTGTTAAGATCCAAGGAGATCTATTGGTAATGAATGAAATTTGATTTGTATCTATAAGATTACAATTAAATAATTTACTTTAGCCAAATTTAAAAATATTTGGGATGACCCATATGGATATTTCAATTTTGGAAACTAGTCCTTAAATGGAATAGGGAAAAGGTAACACTAACTGGATAGGTCTGTGGTAGTGGACCTGATTGTAGAATGTGGACCTATCCAAAAAAATCAAGAATAACTCTTTTAAGTCCAAGAGTAGTCTTAGAGTGATATAAATTAGTTTGAGTAATGACATGGGAATTCATATGTAGTAGTGATATAAAATAGAGGGGTAAATCCTACATATAGATAAATGTCTGCAAAAATGATAACTAAGAATCATATATTTGAGCATAATCTAAGTGGTTTAAGACATGTCAATAATTAACATTTTCAAGTACCTAAGACTAGATATAGGTATCCTCATTCCCCCTATTCTAGTAATGATGTTTTTAGAGTAAAGAAGAAATATATACATGAGTGTGTATAACACACTTTTAATTTTTATAAGAAACTCCAATTATTTAAGACACTCAATTAGTAAAATCTATAGTAACACATGAAGTATTCAATGTCTATATTTTAAATTTGAAAAATATGAACTTTGAAAATTTAAATTGAAAGGAGAGAAAATAATGAATACACCTATAGGGAGATGAAATAATGCTACCTTATAATTTGAAACAAATGATGCTTCGCTATTGAATGAATGCAGAAATGTGACCCATTGTTGAATAACTTAGAGAGATGGTTCCTCATATTAAACCACTAGTGAATTAAGAGTTATTAAGTCCCATTTTTGAATTATTAATCAAGCCCTTGAGTTGGAAATATGCATGCTCCAAATCTCATGAATGGGTATTTTCACCCAATGTACTAACCTAAAAGAATGTTGAACCAAAATGGGTTAAGTATAAGGGATGAAAAGGCCATTGAGTGTCACTATAACTAAACATATATCACCTATAATAGAAGGTATAACCACATAATGGGTTTAATATAAGTAATTCCAAGGCCATTGAGTGTCTGTAGACTCTAACATATGCTACCCATAATAGAATGAATCAAACCACTATAAATAGATATATATTATATTTTCATGATTAAAAATGGAGAATATTCATGCTCCCATCACAATCATAGTGCTAATACATTTGAATTGAAATAAAAATAATTGATTATATAAAATTTATTGTAGTGCATATGTGCATGAACTAGTATCATGCCTTTTGAATTTGTAAAATTCATATATTTGCATGAACCAAAAACATTCCCCTTGAATATAGTGTCAAATAATATATATTTTCATGCATCTATACACTCATCTATAACTTTATTTGAAACCTATAGTTCCTATTCCTATAAATTTTTTGCATATGCATCAAAGTGTGTATGAATATGCACTCAAGTCTCTATAAAATGAGTGTATATATATATATATATATCATATGTCCCCATAATATGCATTGATATGTTGATATTCATGTATCATATTTATTAATCACTCTTAAAATTTTAAAACTTATATTCTATCATAAAATATGATTTTTCTTCTCATAGAGGATTGAATCTCTAAGACAAACCCATTGTAATTTCCCCCTTTTTATATGATAGATATAGCCTAAAAGTAAATCATCTCACAATAAGATTTAATTGTATCATGTGATAAATGCACTATCATGTAGCATCATGTCAACATGTGGAGAGTATGTTATCATGGTATAGTGTATGTCATCAAGGTATGTATGAAACATATGTAATGTGATACATACAAGTTTCACATATATATAGATATAGAAATGAGGTAAAAAGTAAAATAAAATTCATATAAAAAGTGCATGATATAGATCATGACACCACTAATCAAGCATAACAAACACAAAAATCATAGAAATTAATGCCACACAATTTCATGCAATATCACATATAAGGCTGAGGTCCACATACAAGGGACATAAATATGTCACAAAAAATAAGTTTAAGGGCCACACACAAAAGACATAAAAATTTCAAAAAAAAAAGGGAAATAAATATGTAACACACACAAGGCCCAGTGGCCAAACACAATAATTTTTTTTCCCTAGTCTATCATGTAAGAAAGTTATAGCATTGAAAGAACATAAAATAAGTGAAAAATAGTATGTACCATCCATATGCATTAATGCCACATCATAACAAAGTAGCATATCCATGTAACACAATGTAAGATATGAGTAACTAGAAAGACACTTGTAAGATATGGAACTCGACATGGTATAAAGGTCATAGATAGATATAACCTATGATAATGTCACCTATAGAGTAAGATGCCTCCAATATATGTATGGCCATTGGATATAAGGGAGGCCAACATCTAGGAATTAATGTATAATATGTATGTCCTCCATCACAATCATATACCTCATATAATGCACATGTGTATGAAAAATAAGTGCTATCTACAAAAATATGTGATAAATAGCACATGGAAAGAAGTAATATAGAAAATCATTTCATGCTCAAGTCTTATTTTTTATTTTTGAGAATATTTTGGATGTTTTTTGTGTTTTTGAAATCTTTTATTTTTTTTGTATATTTGAAATATTTAAATTTCTTAGCATTAAAGATGAAGTATAAATTATTTAAAAATATAATAATGGGAGGGATTCAAAAAATCCAAAATATGTTCAAGGCATAGTTTGCACTAGATGTGATAGCATGGAAACAAGGAAAAAGTGAAAGCAAGCAATATGCCTCCAATGTATATGTGAATCAAGACAATGTATCTTAATAGTGTATATGGAGATAAAAATATACATGCGCCAAGTGGACAAGTATCAATGTGTGTTCATGTAGTACATATAAGTAAGATTGTGAATAATGTAAGATCAAATAGAAGACAAAGTATGTGTAGATAGTCAAAATGCAAGAATGAGCAAGTAGCATACTAAAAAATATGTGAATTATAATTATTGCAAGAAACGTGTCACATATGTTCAAATCAAGATAGATAATCAAAAGGCAAGGTCCAAATAAAATAAATCCAAGGGATAAAATAAAGGTCTATACAAGTGCATATGAACACATGTGTCAAGATAGGAGAATAAAGAGGATGAGTAATCAATCATACATGAGGAATATATGTACAATAGAAAATATTAAATCTAACAAATATTTTTAGCTATAGGATGTTCTCATCGAGTTCTTTTATAACTTATATAATCACATACTAAATTATATGTTAATCCACCAATTGAGATGGAATATCGATATGTAAGTCATGTTTTATCAAAAGTATTGTACCAATATTATACATAATCACAATCACAATCACAATCACAATCACAATCACAATCACAATCACAATCACAATCACAATCACAATCACAATCAAAATCACAATCATAATCACAATAATAATCAAAATAATAATCACAATCAAAATCATAATCATCCTCTTGATATTTAAATTATGATATGCCACTCTTATCATCTTTTTCATCTATATATGTGAAACCAACTGCACCATATTGTGGTATTAAAATTTATGATATATTTTACTTTGTAATATATGTTGTATCATGTGCCTCTATTGTGATTATATTAGTTTTATTTTCTTGAGTATCATCTTATGTGATATTATTATTTTTATACCCTTTCACTATATATTCATCCTTTCTTAAAATTTTAACCAATTTAACTTCATGATCAAATGTAACATAGTCACGATATTTAGCCAATGTTAAAGCATTTCTCTTAGCCATGATTTTCCTAGTTTTTCATTATATTGATCAAAGGTAAGGTCAATATGAAATATAATAGAAAATGTTTTGAGTTCTAGTGTTATTAAAAAATCAATGGATCTAATACAACACTGAGGTCTAGTAATATTACCCAAATTTTGGCTATCATACCCAATTTATTGAAGAAGAATCATGCTACATATGCTATCTTTATGAAAAGATGAAATATAAACATTAGTAAATTTATTGCCATTAATGTGAGGACTAAGCATCAAGGGATCTATATATGAAGAATGATTTGTACCATTATTGCGACATTATCCTTTTTAAGTATATATTTATTTTGAATGTCCTTTGTGAAGAACCATTTTTTAAGTATTTTTTATTGCTTGCTTTGGGTTTATTTTTACAACTTCTCTTTTAGTCATTACTCTTTTAGTACCTTATCCTTTTCAAAATTTCACTTTATTTTTCTAACTATTCCCTTTGTAATTATTATCCATGTAACATTTATTTTTTCTCTGGTTCCCTTTGTAAACTTTTTGTTCTAATTTTTTCCTTTTCAAACCTTTCTTGCTCTAAATTTTCCTTTTTCAACCTTTATTTCTCTAATTTTTACTTTTTCAACCCTTCCATTACAATTTTTTTATTTTGGTAACTTATCTTTTTCCAGTCATTCTCTTTATAACCTTTGATTTTCAAATTGTTCCTTTTTTGTGCTTGCACATGTTCTTTATAAGGTGAAACATTAATTATACAAGGTGGTTGTTTGATAGATGAATATAATATAGGATCACCACTATCAATTATAATTTATGTTTTGGTCTTAAAATCCCTAAAATTATCTATATTATGTCCATGTGTTATATGATAATCATAATAGTATTTTTTCCTTATAAGGTACGTATGAGGTAAAGTAATCAACTTGTTTTGAAGCATAAATATTAAATTTTCACTTAGTTGCTTATGAAATATCATTGAACCATTAGTTTTATGTTGATTTTGAGCCCATACTTGAGATGATATATTTTGAGGCACAATCTTATTAAATTTATAAGTATAAATAAAAATTGACACTAACATAATACAATATTTGAATTCATTGAAAATAATAAAATTAAATATTTATAGCATGTTAATATTAATCAGGGCTCTACCCTTCAATTATATACCTCCCTACTACCAAATGGCTTGTATTCATCATATCACTATGCCTAAATGCTTATATCTTAGTCTGATCCATATAATTATGATGACCTAGGTCTCCTACACACACATGAAGTTTAAAACATAATAAACTCACTATCTGTTTCAGATATGTACTTTTTTTTATCCCTTTAGACACTACCAACCAAAAAGGGACACTATCATTGATGGTAATATACATATCCTTATATAGTGTCTAGTTTTCAAAAGTCATCCAAATTTAAAATGTTTAAAAACCTATGGGTCATACTATTTTTATTATTGAACCCTATGGTGAGATATTTTCAAAAGGTGTGGTATAAGTACAAGTCTAAGCCTTTTGATTATTCATTTATTAAATACCAAGTAAACACATATTAAATCTCAACTAATCAATTTAACAACCAATATATTATACCCTATTCATCCCTAGTTTAATATCAAGCATAGGAGTAGTAATATTACACGTTTGAAGTATTCAAAGAGAAGTGCATGAGTGATATTTGTCAAATTATAAGCTAGATCATTACATGCATCTTCATATATTATATTTCACCCTTATGAACACACAATCACACACATAGGGGATAACTAAATAAGTCTAAGGCCCTATTTAGAGTATTGGATATGTAGGCAACATGCATTGATAGAGGAGTCTTTAGGATCAACTCAACATTGTGAGCTCATGAACTCATTTTTAGCAAACTCATTATAAGGGTGAAGAGATAGGGTTTGATAAATTATAAATTGGAAATAACCTATATTCCAAATCTAAATATATTAGTAAAAAGGTCATAGATAAACTAGAAAAACAAAGTTGGTCACATTGAAATCTAGTCATTATTTCATACTATACACCTACATTATAGCTAGACACTAACATCAATGGAAGTGTCTAGATCCAATGGTAGTGTCTATGATTATATAAGTACTCTTTCTAGAATATGAAGACTAATCTACAATAATAATCCTACATAATTTCGACCTGTTTCTGTCTAGATATAATTTCACATTATAAATTTAGATAATTATATTTTCTATTTGGTATTACAATCAATTGAACACCTTTAAAATTTAAAACTTTATATATATATATATATATATATATATATATATATATATATATCATATATTATTATTATTATTCAGATTATTCATTTATCTAACTTTGTAATTAATTAGACTTCTATATATTAGTTTATCACCCTTATGCTTAAAGTATTTATATATTCTTAACCCTATCTCATACCTTCAAGTTTAGGGTTAAAATTTGGTGAACCTAACTTTTGATCTCAAAACCCTAGATTAAGTTAGGGTTTTATTTTTTATGTTTTATTTATTCTATAAATTATTTTATTAAATTTTTAATCTTTCATTTATAAGTAATGGAGATGGTTAATCAAAACAATCATTTTTAAATAGAATATAAAGAAGCACTAGTCAATCATCTCAATAAGAATAAGGCCTTAGTGGATGCATTTTTTTATGTTACAAGAGATGAGTTTAATAAGCATGTCAAGGCTAAGGCATCCTCACCTAGTGATGATGAATCTTTAGGTGGTACTATAACTAATTCCATATCAATAAACCTCCTCTTGAGCACATCATTGATTCATACAACTAGTGGGGGAATGGGTTATGTGCTTACACCATTGTTCCCTAAAAAATCCTTCCATGGAAAACATTATCACTTCAACCTAATTACCAATTTTAATGGCTATATCAAATCATACCATGTTTACATCCCCTTTGGTGACTTCTCAAACTTCAAACCTTAGTAATAAAAATGTTCAAGATCTTGTACAAAATATGAACATTTTCAAGCTAAGGTTACCAACATTGAGAAAAATTCTATTAAATCACCTTATGATATTGATTCGTGAGATGTGTTACATAATCCTATTACACCTAAAATATCTTTTCACCATTTTCCAATTGGTTTTATTACACCCAAGTTCACATTTTATGATGTCAAAGGTGATCCTTAAGAACATATCTGATATTTCTATGTGGCATGCCTTGATTATGACTCCAATGATAAAATTTTGACTAAATTATTTCCATGGAGCCTAAAGGACTATGATTTATGATGATTCTATGATTTAACAGTATAATTAATAAGAGAATTCAAACCTATAGTTGATTAGTTCCTAGGACATTTCTTTATCAACATCACTAAAATCATGTCACATGATCAAATTACAAAGACAAAAAGGGAACCAATGAAACTATCAATGAATATGTTTTGTGAAATAAAATAATGTTGGCCAAAATGACAAATCCAATGGTAGATAAAAATCTTCAATATATCTTCAAGTAAATTTTGTTTGGCCCATTATAAGAGTCAATTGTTTTCAAAAAGTTCAATTTTTTTGATGACTTATGCCATATTTTTTGATATCATGTAATGAAGCTTATTTATTTTAATAAGCTTAAGTATGTATAAAACACATCGACTACATATAATACCAAGTTTCATATCAAACCAAGCTACAAGGTGAAACCAACAAAACCTAAAAATTAAATAACTATAATGGTTAACACAATGTCACAACAACCTACTAGACTCATCTTATCTAATGCACCTAAGAGATAATTTACATAATTACTCAATTCTTTATCCTCTTTAATTCAAAAGTTTATGAAGATTCATCTCATATATCTCCATCATCCCATATTGGTTGATATGAGTCAAAATCTATCCAATTGTTATGATGTTAATTAATATTGTGACTATCATCAAGGCCTTGAGAATTCTATGAACATATGTTATACCTTGAAGCATAATATCCAAGATCTTATTGATGAACAAAATATTACCTTTGATGATTCTCCAAAGGATTCAAGTCCATAACATGGTGATCAATAGAATCAAAATATATTTAAAAATCCTTTGCAAGATCATTATAAGAAATATTCAAAGGTGAAAATGGCATATAATTCATCCTCCTCCTTCAAATTATGGCCACCTATTAGATGGGATTATTGGCACTTATACATGCATAATATCTCTTATGGTTAAGATACCTTATATTCTATTGGATGACAATGAAATAATAGATGATGAATCATATTTAAATTCATTATTTATTTAAGCATACCTTAAAAACTAGCCTATATATCATGTTATGATTGAAAAAGGTACTAGAGAGAATGTATGTAACGTGAAATTATTTACACATTTAGAATATACACGTGATGATTTATACCATTCAACCAAAAAAATTAGAGCATTAGATGGGACATCATAAAACATTATTGGTTAAGATGATTTACCTTTATAAGTTGGTTGTACACACCTTAATTTGGTCAATAAACATAAGCATTGTGTATTTTGTATCTCTTTCATAGGAAGTTATCAATAATGAATGAAGGTCTTGTTTGTATGGTCACTTTGGTCTTTTAGTCCTTATTATGTCTTGTCTTCCCATATTGTTATACCTTTAGTAGTCTTATGTCATGCTTATCCCAGTCATAGGGGCCCTTGGTTTATTTGTTTCAGTCATAACCCAATTTTTTTCCTTTAGGATAATTATGCAGCCCTAGATAGTAATGCACTTTACTACTATCCACCTCAATGATATTATCCAATAGTCACATTTTTAGCTTGTTTCAGGTCCTTACCCTTCCCTAAGGTATCATATTATGATTTTATATAACTTTTAACCTTATCAACCTATGAATAATAATATTACACTCAAATTAAATTTCCTTATATATTAAGAGGCTCATAAGGAATTATAAATCTAGAAATTACTACTTTATTACATAATTACATAAAAAATAGTCAATATTATAGCTCAACACTCTACATATTACTCAACATCACACATAGATATGCATGTTTAAAAAATAAGGGCTTAATAAAAAGTAATTATATCATATTATGCATGTTTCCTAAGGGAGAAACACATGTTATCTAAGACCCTTATCATTGGGGTTAATGTAGGAAGTGATCAAAACAAAAGGGTTTCTACATTACGTAATAATAATATCCTACAACCCACTTTTGCACTTTCTTTTTTCATTTGATTTCATTTTTGTTTCATGTTTGCATGTGTTAATTAGGGTTTTAAAGTAAAATCAACCAAATATTGATGAAAAATAATGATCGATATCTCCTAATCACATCTACAGAACTAAGAAGACCTCTTGTAACACCCCCAAAAATCCCAAGACTAATGTCCACAAAAGGACATTAGCACAATGCCTTTGCCAATAACACAATGCAATAGTGCCCATATGAATACACTATTTTCCTTAAGGACTAAAACTCTAGTTTATAATAAATGAAAGGGTTCCAAACTATATTCTTGACTTATTTCAACATCATCATTATTTAGGGAAACTCATTTTACTCCAAACAAGTAAATCTTCTTCCCATACTCGTTATTTGGGGTAAATAAATTAAATTATCTATTTTAATATACATATGTATTTACCATCTTTACTCAGCCCTTTAAAAATATAATATTTAAATAATTAAACATCTTAAAATTTAAATCATTTGGTGAACCTGATTTACTTCAAATATTGCTTAATAACCCTAGTTCCATTTTAGGGTTTACCTTCTCCATTTTTGTGTAACAAATTAGGGTTTATAAAATTTTGATTTTTTATGGATTTTTACACATCTTCAATGATCCATATGATTATTTTATTAGGTTTTTCATTTATCAAATATATATTTTTTGTCTAAAAACCCTGAAAACCTTAGATTTGCATACTAGGTCCTCACACATCCAAACATTAGCCCTTAGGTTTTCAAGTCAATTTATAATTTTTTTGTAATTTGTGATGAATATATAAAATATTTTCAAACACATATATTTTATATTATCTTCTCCCCATTGTTTTCTTATTGTTCATTTTTTACACTCTCTTTTGTGGCAAGTTAAATGACTTTTAGGGAACGTCTTACCCCTCACCTATTTGACCAATTTTTAAAATTTTTGCATAATTTTACAAATGAATGGATAAATTTTCAAAATTTTACATTATAACATGATAATTTGCATGATTTAATTTATAATGATGATGATTATTATTGTAATGATAGATATGATTATTACTATGAGCATGAAGATGAAAGTGATAATGAAGATAGATTAGATGCATCTTCTTCACCTTTTACAATTCAATTAAAAAACTCAAGTAAAAATGATGTTAAACATTTTATATATTTGAAAACTATTTTAGATGATATTATTTTGTTATCTTATTTACATTTCAAGCTCAACATATTGATTACATGCAAAATATAGATAATTCAAATCTCTCTAACTCTCATAGTATGACAAATGAAAATATGATTTTTACTTCTTCTACCCTTGACTCTATTATTGAAAATAAAAATAACATATGAATTCCACTCAAAGACTATGAGAACAACCTAAGGGAACTCATCAAGGGGAGCAGAATGAAAATGGAGGAAGTTACATCTAACATATGTGCTGCAGCTATTAATATTGGAAAAGAGCTAATGAGGAGATCAAATCCTTGGAGGGGCCTAGCAAGAGGACGAGACAGAGCTCAAGAAAGAAAGCTATGCAAGAGGGAGCCATGTCAATAGCTACCACCATTTAGGATACTGCTGTGAAAGGTAAGGAAGTAGTGAAAATGATTTTGGAACTGGAAGAATAGCCTGGTTCTTCTAGTTGGTTGTGTTATCTAGTCCTGTTTCCTGGTTTTTTGTAATCTTTTGACTATGGTGTAGCCAGGTCTATGTAAAACCTGGGTCATGACTTGTGGTCTTACTGGTGGTTTCAGGTCCATATAAAACCTATTTATGTTACTTCTTTGTAGTAGGTTTTAGGTTTTGCCTGTGGTCGTAAATGCTTCATCTTTCTATCTTTGTTTCAGGGTTTCGGGGTCCCTTCAAAACCTATTTTTACCTTAATCTAAAACATATGAATTCCACTCATAACTAGTGAAGATACAAATTGAATTTCTCATACACATGATGATATATTTCATAGTAGTCAAAAACTAAAATATTCTTCTACTCATCCTCTTATTGAGCATTAAAATGATAGTTCTTCTATTCTTACATCTACAAGTGAAATAAAGTTTGATTTTTATGAAACATGGAATAACAATGTTTACTATGATTTTAGTGAAGAATAAATTAAGTCTAGTCCTCTATCTACTTCACCGATCTCTCATGTCAAAATTGATTACTTATTGAATTATAATTTAAGAAATACTATGTCTTCAAATAAAAGTGTATGAACTTATACTCATGTTCATATTTTACATGTTTTACATTCACATGATAAAAAAGTGTCTCCTATTACATTAACATGTGATACTAATTTACCAATTAACAATATAAGAGATACCAATGAATTTCTCCCATCGCTATTAACTACAATTTAACATGTTTCTTATACTGACCTCCATGAGGGTGATAGCCAATTTCCATCTCAATAGGTCCAAGATATCACCCCTACAAAGGTTACAATGAGCAAACACACTACCTATACCAATGCTCCCTAATGTAGTGTGCCAATGGCTAAAATTAATAATAAGATTCAAGGTTTACATGAACCTCTTGATGAAGTTAATATAACTTCACAAGAGGTCATATTTGATTCACGTTCTGGATAATTTACAACAACAAGTACACTATCTCACCTTGGAAAGTAAAGCATACTACTCTTGGGTTGACTCCAATGCTATCCATGACAATCCTATCCTGCATATAACATTCAATACAAAATTATCAAACTATTTTTAGATACCAATATTCCTAAATTTCAATGGACATGAAGACCAATAATTGTACCTCAAAGATTTTAGAAAGGCTATGGCACATGTCACTCATAGTTTAATTCTCTTACATTATTTTCACAAAATCTAGAGGGTGAGGCCTTAAATTGTTTCCGTGATTCACTCCCTAGTGGTTCACTACATACATATGATGAGTTAGATGAAGTATTTATTATGCATTATGTTTAGAATAAGGGACCTCAAGTCACATATGAGAGGTTGCCTTCACCACACTAGGGTGAGTCATAAATAGTAAATGATTACATTTTATGATTCAAATCATGTATGCAATAGTTGATCTACTAGTTTATAGATTTAGAGACATAATACATCTTTGATAGAGGCCTCATTTTTCCTCTTATAAATAAATTATTATATGAGACATACAAATCATTCTGGCATCTATGTTACACAACTTTGGCATTAGATAATAATTTAGAACTAGTTGAGACACATTTAGAGGAAAATTTGGATTTAGATCTCTCGTAGTCACAGTCATCCAATATGGTAAAACACCTAATACACCCATGATAAAAAAAAAGTGGAACAAAAACAACCAGTCAAGATAATTAACAAGGGAAAAGAGCCACTTCACAAAGCATCTCCCATAGTGAGTAGAACACACGATACAAGCATAGGGGCTCTATAATTTTTAGATAGAGACATGCCTCATGATATCTTATTTACATTATTAGATAGGGGGATGATCACACTTCCACCTAATAATAACCATCCAACACATCATATACATATAATAAGGAATAAACCACATTGAAATTATCATAAAATCAATAGACATTGGGATAACAACTATTATGTACTTAGAGATTGTATTTACCAGTATGTTGTCAAAGGCATTATAACATACATGTAGGGGGTATCAAGATCTCTTTCTCCACACTCTCCTAGATAACCTTCCACTATGAGTGAGTTATCCCAAGACATTACTTTAAAGGAGACATTGGTTCCTCATCATATAATCTAAGTGGTTTCTAGTACACCTACTTATGTGAGATATCATGAACCAAAAATTTAGTAGAGATGACAACTAGTTCATAAAATTTAACCTACTTATAGTAGCATGGTAAAAAAATGGAAAGCACATAAACCACTAACATCATTATGATAACTGATTAAGATATTTGGTAGAGATCACATAGATCAAAACATAACATCATTTTGACAACCGATTAAGACATTTGGCAGAGATCACATAGATCAAAACATAGTCTTAGTATGACAACCAATTAAAATATTTGCAAGTCATAATGCACAATAGAGTAAAACTCTAGCATGATAAATGATTAATATATTTACTATAGAGTCTACAAACATATCCACCAAAAATCTAACATGGTTAGTATTAGTTCTAGAGTCTACTTATACACCTACACAATATGAGAAGTATGGTCACTTATTTACTATGCCATCAAGATTTATATAGTGCATGCCACAATCACATGATTTATATTCAAGTATAGTATGATACTCATATGTCACTGATACTAAAAAATAACACCCTTAATGTAATATACATGTCTAATCAAACATATCTATAAAATAATAAATCAATTACCATTATCTAGTCAAATAACACATTTTCATATCAACACAAGTAATGAATATTGTTGGGTGAATATTTTGTCATCAAGCAACCGAAGACAAAATGGGTATATCAACCACAGTACAAGGAGATTTATATGGCAAAAAGTGTGGGTTTACCACATCTTAATGAGATAAATCTCTCCTCTCATTAAGGGGAGGTTCCCTATAAATTACTTGTATGATATATATATATATATATATATATATATATATATATATATATATATATATATATATATATAAGCAAAAAATTAATACTTAGGGTAGGATAGCATCATCCATCTCTCTTTTTTTAGAGATGTTTTTCATAGAGCAAAAGAGAAATCCTGGTTGATGACTGAAAGCATTCCTCTCTCTTCAGAAATGATGTTCAACAAATAGTAGAAAATCTTCTCAGGTAGTAACTAGGTCTACGAGAAACCTACAAAAGAACAAAGTCTTTCATTGATTCCCTCACTAATTAAAAGCGTACGTAATAGTAGAGTGAAGTAAAGCTCAAAGTCTTCACCTAAAACTACAACAGATAATAAGATCATAAAGGATAAAAGTAGCTCAAAGTCTTTCTGATATCCTTCAAAATGTCTTTAGATAATTTACTACACACACTTTGCTTATTTTATCAAATAGATGAGAGATTATTAGGCAAGAGAACATAAGAATTATCTCCTAAATAACACAAATTATTTCAACACAAAGTCTGAAAATAACCTTCTTCTAATTCATTCAAGAAAATATGATTTACACGCTGAGATCAAAGTCTTAGAAAGCATCTCAATTTTAGCAGAGTTTTTGCTCTCAATTATCAAAAAGAGATCCCTATTACAAAATATTCTCCCTCAATATATATATATATATATATATATATATATATATAGGGAAAAGTCTTTCAAAATTGAGAAAAGACTTAATTATTAAAACCTAGTCAAAGATGAGTCTCCATTGACTTTGGGACTTTTCTAGAATTTTACTTGTATTTACATATGACAAAAGTACATGTGTAAATGTCCCAATTCAATTACAAAGTACATGAGAGAAATGGAGAAGAATAAATGGAAGAATAGTTCAAATTTTGTCACCAGCCTTCTTTAGATGAGCATTGTACATGGCGATGAATGCTTGTATTCCGATACTATCTAGTGCAATAGTGTTTTTGAAGATCACCTTAGCTCTAACTGTAGCATCTCTCATTGTTGTGATTGACTTGGCATGATTGGTTAACTTGGTTCTCAGATTGGCCAGTGTTAACTGATTATCTAAGATATTGTCCACTAAAGCCATTGAGAATGCTTTCTCCTCAAATTCCTTTAGGATCATACCTTCAAACTCCTGAATCATTTACTTTGCTAAAATGAATTGGTTGTTTCAAGAGGCGAGTCTGCAAGGCAACTCCTCCAATTTGTTCAAAAAAATGGCATGTTGCTTTCTTCACTAGTGTCTTTGAAAGATTCAAGGTCGTTGATTAGTTCCTTAAGTACCAAGATCCTATTTATTAGTGATTCTTTAATTTTAATATAAGAATCTCTATCAGCAATGACACTGATTGATACTGGGGTACATTTTTTTAGCACTTTCATCTCTGTCCATTTGATAAGATATTTATTGGTGCTTTATATATCTTGAGAAATAATATTGATAAGGTTTTCTAACTCTATTCTCATTTTCTTTATTTTACCTATCTTCTCAGCAACTTCTATAAACAAGGAAATCCCCTGTGCATGCATCTTATCTAGGTAATCTTCAAATACTTTTCCCTTTAAATAGGTCTTCTCTACTTTCTAGATTACAGGATCATCTATGAAGAAAGCCTCTAGAGTTACCACCTCTGGAGCAAAAGTGAATCCCCTGATCACTGTGGTTAATTGTTTTTATAATGATCTTTCATTTCTCTCTCTATCAAATTTCTAGACCATGATATCCATTGTGGATTGCAAATCACTCTTGGCACCATCATGAGTTATTTTTCCTAACTCAACTTGAGAGATGGAGTAACTATTCATATCAAAATTCTCAAGAGTCATATCTTATGGGGGTTTGGCTATCTCCAAAAAATTTGTGCCCCTTATCTCCAATCATTTTTGAAAGGATTTTTGGCTTCTTGGGGGTATTAGATTTCACCAGTACTATTTTACCAAAGTCAAAGTCATCTGGAGAGATGGCTTACTTTTTCCTTCTGGGTGTGAAAGTTGAAAACCAAGGTGGGAGAGTAAAAGCACTAATATTAGTAATAAACCCTATATTTGGTGTCACTGGGGTAGCTCCTGCATTATTGGTGGGTACAACAGGTGTAGTGGGTGTAGTATCAATTAAAGTCACACCTACTATTGAATGGTTGAAGGTGGAACTATCTCTGATGTTGAAATAAGGAGATGATAGACTAGGGATGGATCTTGATGATTGAAGAACATCTCCAGAATCACCTTGAGGGTTGCTAAAAATAACTCTAGAAGGAGAGGCAACTCTAAAAGAGGGAATACTAATGGGAGAAATGGTGGAGTTGTAAAAGGTAAGGGGGGTAGAGAAGAAGAAATTATTGTATCTGGTTATGCACTTTCTTACAGAGATTGAGCTTCTATTCCTTGTTAACCTATAGGCTTGTCATCAATTTCTATCTATTTAGCTACTTGTTCTCAAGTGCTTTGTTTCTCAACCCCCATATCTATTGACTCTGGATCTTTCTCAGCAACCTTTGATTTCTTTGATACAAAAATGATTCTAGGCTTATGGGGCCTAAAAGGAGAAGGAACATCACTTTTATTCTTTGTTCTATTTTCCACTCTCTTTCTTGTCTCTTCTTGGAATTTGGCCTCTAATCTTGTGATTAATTATTTTAATGTGATCCCCTTATTTGCTAACCAATCAATGGTGTTAGCTAATATTGGTTCAAATCTCATCCTCAAAGAGGTCAACTCTTTTTGAGACCATTGGATCAGAGGAAGAGGAGAGTTATCAACTTATTCAACAAGATATCTGCTATTGACTAGATATCTATCATCTACTAGATTTGGAAGGATATCAGTGAGCCTTAGATATTTGATTTGTTCTAGAGATAGTCTACTGTAGTCCATCTTCATGATATCTTCTATTGTCCTTAAATCTATCTAGATGTCTTCGATCATGGGATCATAGAATTGAGTCTTCACTGAGTACTAGATGTAGTGGTCAACACTGAGTACCTACCAATTTCAATGGGGAACCTAAAATTGGGTTTCTTAAGTTTCATCTATTTATTATGTATGATAATAATTTGTTTACACAGCTCTATCAGGATCAATTTAAGGAAATCTAGGGAGCATATAGGGATAGCCTTGGAAAAAGCCAACCCACAGATAGAAAAAAGTAGGGAACTATAGGAACATACAGTCGAAGTCATTCACAACAGTCCAAGCTTCATCTAATACTCTTTTTTATTCTAATTGAGAGTCAAAGAGACACAAAAATACCACAAAGAAGGCATCATTTACCCTCCTAAAATGATGGATTGAACCCTTCGATGTCAACTGAGGGTAATATTGATATACAGGGGTGGTTTTCCTGTCTCCCTCTGAGGTCAAACCTAAAAAAGTTCTCATTGAAGCTACAATGTAGAATAAGTATGAAGTCATATAAGACTTTGAGGTATTAGACACTTTTATTAATTTCTCATGTAGAGCATTGCTAATCTATTCACCCTAGAAAATGACTTGTTTCCCTTAGAAGATTATCTTGATGAATGGATACATCCACTCATGAAATTGAGAAGAAGATGGTAAACCTCATACTCTACTAAGAAGAGTAATCAAGTCACCAACTTCTTCTATAAAGTCACTCCTCAGAAAGTTCTGTGGCCATCTAGACAAGTTGGCTCTGGGAGTTTTAAGCCATCTATTATTGATCACCTTCTTTGCCTTCTCGAGGTCTTTATCATATTCCTTTTGTGTTTCAATGAAGTTGATCTTGAATACTTCAGTAGCATAAGGGCCCATGAAAACTTTATCAATGAACTCAGAGTCCAGTTGAATTACTACATTGCCACTAGCATTTGACATAGCTCTGGTCTCTTTGTTATAGAATTGGGTACAATGGAGGATGAAATCTATGTGATGTGCCACCATAGAAAAAGAGGAGACCAAATAAATATTTTTCTCAATTATCCTCTTAATTTTGGAGCTCATATTTTTCACCTTGGTTCTCTTTATGAACTCGGCCATATCTACATGGCTGATCTCTATATCTCTAATGTCATCGACATTAGAAGTGATTGAGGTGATTAAAAAAATACCCTGATATTAGTACTTCATCATCTTAGACTTGTTTGGAGAAAATTTTGTCATCAAGATGAACCTTTGTCAAAAGTATGTTGATGAAGAAGGATCTTGAGGAGAAACTTTGATAAGAGTCATGATCACGCAATTAGGGAAAATATTGGCAATCTAGGAAAATTGCACATTGGGTGATCATGACCAAGGAAACATACTTGAAAGGGCTGAGGTGAGAGTAGGTTGGAAAGTGTAAGGAAAGGGAAGCGGGCTCAAAAAATGGGAAACAGAGTTAGTGAAAATAGGGAGAAGGTATGCATGAGTGGCAAAAATTACTGCCCTTGCATGATGAGGATAGTCTTTGTGCATAGGGGAAAAAAACACTGCCTATGTACATTAGGGTAAAATAAGGATGCATTGGCAGTGAATTTCACCACCTATGCATTTTTTAAGTGAATTGGGGTAGAAGGATGCATCGGCAGTGAATTTTGCTGCCAATGCATCTAGAAAAAGTTATCATGTAAGGGTGGCAAAAATTACTGCCCTTGCATGTGGTGGGAAAAAGGTCTATAAAGGTGGTGATTTTTGTTGCCAATATACATGGCTAGATGGCCAAATGTGATGGTGGTGAAAATCACCACCATTACATAGGGTGGAATGGTCTGGAGGGATAGAACTATGTTAGGGTGGTGAAATTTGCCACACTTCCACATGGTAGGGAAGTATTTGGAGGATGTGAAGGTATCAAAATTTGCCACCCTAACATAGGTGAAATGGTTGAATGGGAAGGGTAGAAAGAGGAGGGTCGAGGAACGGTTAGGGGGGGCTAGGATCACCTCGATGGTGGGGAAAAAGAGGTAGGGGAAGAAGAAAAAGAAGAAAAAACTAAAACTAAAATAAAAAGAAAGAAAAACAACATTAAAAGAGAAGGAAAATAGAAATAAAAACAAATACAAAACCCTACCTAAAAAATAATGTGAAACGAGGCTTGAATTTGGCAAAAATGTGCTTCTTTTAGCTCGCTTGATCATCTAGGGGTAGGGAAGAGGAGAAGTAATGGAAGAATGGATTGAAAAGAGGAAGAAAAGAGATTAAATGGGGGTAAAAATATCCCCCAACCACTTGGTGTGCAAGGCCATATATGCCATGCATGAAAACTAAGACCATGTAGGGGCGGTGAAAATTGCCGCCCTCGCATGGGAGGTTGAATACAGATGTAGGGGCAGAAAAAATCACTACTCCTACATGGAACACAATAAAAAGATGTAAGGGTGGAAAATTTCACTGCTCTTACATGGTGGATGCAAGGGTGGCAAAAAATGCCACATTTGAATGGAAGACACAAAACAACATGTAGTGGCAGCAAAAATTGCCACCCCTACATGTAAGCTCAAGAAAATAACTAACACTGAGAAACAGGGTAAAATTTCCATCATCTAGCCGCATCAAGATTGTAATGATTTTCACATTTTTAGGAAAATGCAACAAGGGAACGTCAGAAAATTTGAATGCTGCTAGTTGAGAAAACATGAGAACAAGAAAAACTTACCTCAAAAGATGAACTTAGAGAGAAAAACATGAAATAGACAAGTTTCATAGGGGTTGTTCCAAAAATGAGCATAGATAATTTTGGGAACAATAGCCAGCTCCCTATTAAGGAACTTCCATTGATCGAACTGATCGATGGGAGTAGAAACTAGTCTCTAGGTGCCTTCATCCAACCGATTGGGCTACGGAGTCAAGCCAAAAAAGGAAAAGACATGAAAAAACTAAAAGAAAATAAACAACACAAAAAATATACAAATGTACAAGTGAACTCATCTAATACTTTAGGGATTGAAGTGCTTCAGATGCTGCCCACTGTAAGGTAGTGAGAATGGTGCTCCATCTTGATACTCCAACAAGAAGCTATTTTCACCATAGACCTGACAAATGGTAAATGGACCTCTCCATAATGAATCAAATTTGTTTGTGCATTCCCTTTGGTTCTCTCCTCTTGTCCCACAACAAGATGTGATCTCCAATCTAAAAATCATGAATCTTTGCTCTCTTATCAAAGAGTTTCTTCACCTAATTTTGATGTGCAATAATCTGGTCCACCATCATGGTTTGTTTCTCATTTAATTTGATTAGACACATGATCCTTTTATCAATAGAGTTTTTGAAGGTTAAATCTTTAATTACTTTTGCTAACCTGAAGCGCTGGTAGTTTCAAGGTGATTTGTATCTCTGTATTCAAGTCATATAAAAGTTGGAATGGTGACATGCCTATGGCCCTCTTGGGTGTAATTCTATCTGCCCATAAAGCATCAACCAATGCTTTGTGCCAAGTTCATTGGTTGTCATCCACCAGCTTCCTGATGATGGTCACCAGGTTCTTGTTAATCAATTCTGCTTGGCCATTCCCTTGTGGAAAATAATCAAAAGTGTGGGAGAGGGTAATCCCATAGTAAAAATAGAACTGAGTAATCTCCTGGGAAGAGAAACAAGCTGTGTTATCTGTGACAATCTTGGTTGGGACCCCAAACTTGGAAATGATGTTTTCCTTAAGGAAATTACACACTACTTCTGAAGTAGCATGCTTGGTTGGAATAGCTTCAATCCACTTGGTGAAGTAATCTATTGTTGTGAGGACATAATCATGTCCAGCACTTGAAGATAGGTTTACAACACTAATAAATTGATTCCCCATTACTAAAATGGCTCTTTTATGGCCACTAACTTGAGAGGTAGAGCAGCTAACTTGGGTTTTCCAATGAACTATTGGCATAGCTCACACTTTCATACCCATTTGTATGCATCTTGAAATAGAGTAGGCCAGTAATACCTGGCTCACAAAATCTTATGGGTAATTACAAGATTAGAAAAATGTCCCCCACAGGCTAGATTATGGAAGGATTTTAAAAGTTGGTTATGCTGCTCTTTATCCACGTAACAAAGGAACACTCCATCAAGGTTCCTCTTCTATAGGCCATTATCCCAAAGGACAAAATTAGCAGCTTTTAATTTAACAGTCCTCCTTTATTTATGAGATAGGTGAGCAAGACACTCACCATAAGTAAGGAAATGAGAAATATTTGAATACCACTCATTCATGGTGGAGATGAAGAGGACTTTTGGTGTGTCTTCAATTTCTTCTTCTCTATGCTCTATTTCTTCTGGTCTGTTGTCAACAATCAATTGGCATAAGCCCTTTCCCCACACCAACTTCATTAGTTTGATGACTAGATCAAACTCTTAGATTTTAGCAATCTAATTGCCTCTTTTCATTCCAAACTCCTGCTGAGTTAATATGGATTTTACTGTGGTGTCAGGAACAGGGCAGTAGAATGTGAATTCAAGATGTAAAAGCAGAAATGTTTCACTACCTTTACCACTGCATAAGCATGCTTCTCCATATTTGAGTACTTTAGCTCATGAGATTTGAGAGGATAGCTCATGAAATAAATAGGAGATTCCACACCTTCTTGGTTTTGTTGAACCAAAATTGCTAAAAAAGTGTGCTCAAAAGCATAACTATACATTGTGAAATCTTTGTTATAGTCTCGACAAACTAAAATTGGGGCATGAGCAATAGCTGTCTTGATATCTCAGAATGCCAATTTGCCTTCTTTAGTCTAGTGGAAAGTAGTTTTTCCCTTCATCATGTTCACAATGTGGCAAGTCTTCTCAACAAACTCAGGGATGAACCTTTGTAAAAAAATTACTTTTCTAAAGAAAGAGTGAAATGCAGTCTTACTTGTGGGAAGAGTAAGCTCCTAGATGGACTTGACTCTTTTCGAGTCAATTTTTATACCTTCTCAGGATATAATGTGCCCAAGAAATTTCCCTTCTATTACTCTAAAAATAGACTTCTTGGGATTTAAATAAATGCCATTTTGGCGGTAGCGTTCTAGACACTTGTCACAAATGGTGTATATGGTCAGGGTGATGCCTAAAAAAGACTGTTAAATCATCTAGGTACACTACAATGAACTTACCCATTTCATCTTTGAAAGTAAGGTCCATTTCTCTTTAGAAAGTGGCACCAATATTTATTAGGCCAAAAATCATTCTTCGATAGGCAAAGGTGCCCCAAGGAATGATGAAAGTAGTCTTATGCTGGTCTGCTTTACCAACTTCAACTTGATTGTACCCTGAGAAGCCATCCAGCATTGATAACATCTCTAAACTGGTCACCATCTGAAGGACTTGATCCATGATAGGTAGAGGATAGTTATCTTTTAAGGATGACTGATTTAAGTTTCTAAAATCCACACAGATATGAATTTTTCCATTCTTCTTCTTCACAGGGACTATGTTTGCAATCCATGTGGAATGATGGATTGGGAAAATTATCCTATCATTCAACATTTTCTATATTTCAGATAGAATAATACCTAATATTTTTAGATTGTACTACCTATATTTTTACTTGTAAGTCACTAAATCACTTTTGAGAGTAATGTCATGGTGGATTTCTTTAGGCTTGAGCAACTTCAGATCATCATAGGAGTATGCTAGGACATCTATATACTGGCAGAGCAGAGTAGTGAACTTAAACTTTTCTTCCTGAGTGTAGCATTTCCCAATGTTCACCACTTTGGGATTTTCCTTGGTACCTAAATTTACTTGATCAAACTCTTGGGAGGAGCTTGAATCTATTTACTGCTATTTAATGAACTTGTCATGTTTGTCAAACCACTTCTCAAGAGAAAGTAGGCCTTTTGGAATTTTATTTCCTTTAAGTTGCAAGAATTCTTCATTTGCATCTACACTTGATTCAAAGGCTGATTCAAGCTTCTAAGGGTCACTGCCATCGAAATGAAGCTGTCCAAAGCTGTTCTTTTGCTCTAAGAAGGCAATGATCTAGTTGTCATTTTTAAACACCTCCCAATGGCTGGCATTGTCATGCACACTTGGTTGAAAGACTAATTCAATAGTTTATCTATCTCCTTTAAAATTAGGGCGAGGAACCAATAAAGTTTCTAAAATAGCTAGTGCATTAGCTCAGTCATTGAATTCCCTGGGTATGGCAGAGATGCTAAAAGTTTCCAAGCTTTCAATTTGATCCCAGACTAGATTGCGATAGTGGTATAATTTCTCATTTTTGGTTTGATATAGGTTCCTTACCTGACAAACCACCAGTTCAACATCACCTTTGGTGTGAAGAAGTTTGACGCCTTTATCTTGAGTAGCCTTCAATCTAAGTAGTAGAGATTCATACTCAGCTGTGTTGTTGGTGTTGCTAAACTACAACTTGTATGAAGAAGGAAAAATATCTCCTTGAGGATATATCAACATAATCTTGGATCCTAAACTGGTAGAGGAGTAGCTACCATCAAATTCTAGAATCCATACCTCATGAGACACTAATTTTTCCTTAGATTCTTCTTTGTTTAGAGGAGAAGATTCTTTTACACTTATACTGTGCTCCATTAATCTTTTTGATGTTCTATCTAAACCAATTTTCAAGTTGACACATCTGGGAATTTCATCAGGTGTCTTATGGACTTCCTCCATGGAAAAAAAGTAATTACCCATGCCTGAAGACTCAAACAAAATTTGAGTTTCAGACACTGATGTTTGAGTGATCACGTATTTTTCTTCCTTTTCAGGGAGCAATCTTTGCATTACACCTTTGACTAGGATCCTCACCTCATATAGATCCATGTTTAATTCACCACCAACATCCTTGCAACATTTTGTCCAAGAAGGATGTCGTAAGAGGCTAGAACATCGACCACCAGGACTGTCATTTTGATTCTCTTCTCTAGAAATGCTGCAAACACAAATTGGGAATCTTTGATTTGACCTAGGAGTGGGACTTGCTTGTTTTCCATGGAGAAACACCTCCCTAAAGTCTTAGTCAAAGTGAGACCAAGGGAATCTGCTACTTTGGTAGGCATAACATTATCAAAAGCTCCAGAGTCTATTATGTAATTACTCAATTTATGACCATTTATCAATAGGGAAATATAGAAAGGTTCTATTTTCTCTGGGGCAACAAGAGGAGTAGTGACAAGATTATTTTGGGTGGATTTATTCTTGGAAGAATCATGAGTCACCTTTGAAGAAACTTTTCCTATAGGGGCAATTTTACTTTTCACATTTTCGGCCAACCTATCAAACTATTCAAGATTGGCTCGCAAGTACTCAATCTCGGTCATTTGAATCTTGGTCTTTTTGGCATGATCAATTATATCAAATAATTGAAATGAGCTAGAGGTAGAGGGAGGAAGCCCACCATCCTGATCTTTATTGGGTGTGGCACTGGTCTGAGAGATAGATGTAGAAGGTATAGGATGGTTTGATGTACTTACTTTCTTATTATTCGCCAGGTCTTTTGATTGGAAAGGTAGTGAAGTCCCTCATTTAGTGATAGAAAGTACTAGTTGAGGTTCTTCTCCTTCTTTTTATTTATCAGCTTGTTGAGTTGACTAGTTTTGGGACCTGGTAAAAACATCATAGGATCTATCAAACACTTCTCCCCTACTTCTAGTTTCATCCTGATAATCTAGGAAACTAATATTGGAGTTGCTAGGTAATTCATCTTCTTTTTCTAAAATGAGATTAGCATCATCTTGTTGGTCCAACTCAGGTTGGAGTGAGAAATCATGTTCAGCTTCATGGTAACCAACTGTTGAATTAGCAGGTGCTACTTCAATGGTAAGCTTCCCATGTGGAGGAGGAAGGTTATTTGGTTGTCCTTGGTTTTTGGAAGCATTGCCTTGATATGACTAATTGGGAAATGTCCTTCTTGGAATATCCTGATAAGTAAGAGTAGACATACCTTGGGCCATTTGTCTTTTCAAGGCTAGCAGTTCATTCATCAACTTTTGCACCATAGCATTTGTGGTGATCATGGCAGAACTTTCAACAGATGAAGAAAAATTATTTTTATTTGAATCTTTCCTAATCTTACCTACTAGGATAAGATCATCCTCAATATCAGTAGCCAAATTTTGAGCCACAGTGAGATCCATGAGGACCAGCCTGCCTCAATAGGAAACTTACTTCAAAAAGTCGAGAGTTGATGAAAAAGCACTTGAGGTTTTTTGGTGTAGGCTGAGCAATCGTAAGAATTCAGTTCTTCAGCTTATTGAATTTTTTTATGAAGTCCCTCATAGGCTCATGATGTTCCTTCTTCATTTGCATAAGCTAAGACAACAAGGCATGTCCATCTTCAGCAGGTTTGAACCTAGCCTCAAACTTGGCTTTGAGTGTATTTTAGTCAGTTATAGTTTGAGCTTGAAGGTGGTTAAAGCTAGTCCACGGTAGCACCTTGAAAAGTTTCTACAAATAGTCTCACTGCTATATCTTCGTATTCCACACCTATCACACCACATGCTATAGAGAAGGTAGCAATATGTTAATTAGGATGAACCTTGTCGTTGCTCTAAATTTGGGAAAGAATAAACTATGAGGTAGTTCATGTAAATATGGGGCTAGATTGAGAGGATCAAATGAGTTTCCCTAAGAGCCTTAGACTGCCATGATATGTCGATTAAATAGAGGGATAAAAAATCTTGGTGGGGTTAGTATAGACAAAACCTTACAAGTACTGAGACTAGAAGCTTCACCAGGTATGGGAGATCTGATGCTAGTAGGAGGGAAACTCTTGGTTCATTGAAGGCAAGATGATGGAGGAGAAATATCAAAGTTAGTTCATCACACCAACTCAAATATAGGATCAACAATACCTTGAGCTCTCTAGCTTTGTGTGTATGGTGGATATGCCAGAGTGTAAAATGAAAAAGGACCGGAGATGCTTCAAGTTGAAGCTTGAGGCTTCAAAATGCATGTTTGTAGTCCCCAACAGAGTATGGAACTATGATATTATGAATAAGGCTATATAATGAAAATGGGTATAACAATAATGGATAATGGAAATGGATATAAAATAGAAATGGATAAGGATAGGAACTACTTCAATCTGAAGCTTAAGGCTTCAGACTGCACGTAACGTCCCCAGCAGAGTCACCAAAAGCTGTTGGGTGAATATTTTATCATTAAGCAACTGATGGTAAAATGGGTATATCAACCATAGTATAAGGAGATTTATATGGCAAAAAGTGTGGGTTTACCACATTCTAATGAGATAAATCTCTCCTCTCATCAAGGGGAGGTTCCCTATAAATTACTTGTATGTTATATATATATATAAGTAAAAAATAATACTCTAGGATAACATCATCCATCTCTCTTTTTTTAGAGATGATGTTTACAGAGCAAAAGAGAAATCCTAGTTGATGACTGAAAGCATTCCTCTTTCTTCAGAAATGATGTTGTAAAAATAGTAGAAATCTTCTCAGGTAGTAACTAGGTCTACAAGAAACCTATAAAAGCACAAAGTCTTTCGTTGCTTTCCTCACTAATTCGAAGTGTACGTAATAGTAGAGTGAAGTAAATCTCAAAGTCTTCACCTAAAACTACAATAGATAATAAGATCACAAAGGATAAAAGCAACTTAAATTCTTTTTGATATCCTTCAGAATGTCTTCAAATAATTTCTACACACACTTTGCTTATTTAATCAAATAGATGAGGGATTATTAGGAAAGAGAACATAATAATGATCTCTTAAATAACACAAATTATTTCAACACAAAGTCTAAAAATAACCTGCTTCTCATTCATTCAAGAAAATATGATTTACAAGATGAGATCAAAGTCTCAAAAAGCATCTCAATTTTAGTAGAGTTTTTGCTCTCAATTATCAAAAAGAGATCCCTATTACAAAAGAGGCTCCCTCAATATATATAAGGGAAAAGCTTTCAAAATTGAGAAAAGACTTAATTATTAAAACCTAGTCAAAGACGAGTCTCCGTTGACTTTGGGACTTTTCTAGATTTTTACATGTATTTACATATGACAAAATTACATGTGCAAATGTCCCAAGTCAATTACAAATTACATGAGAGAAATGGAGAAGAAGAAATGGAAGAACAGTTCAACTTTTGTCACCAACCTTCTTTAGATGAGAATCATACATGTTGATGGATGCTTGTATTCTGATACGGTCTAGTGCAATAGTGTTTTTGAAGATCACCTTAGCTCTGACCATAGCATCTCTCACTACTGTGATTTACTTGGTGTGATTGGTTGACCTAGTTCTCAGATTGCCCAGTGTTAATTGATTATCTAAGTTATTGTCCTTTTAGATCATACCTTAGAACTCCTAAATCATTTCCTCTACTAAAATGAATTGATTGTCTTGAGAGGTGAGTTTGCAAGGCAACTCTAATTTGTTCAATAGATTGGTGTTGTTTTCTTCACTGGCATCTTTAGAAGATTCAAGGTCACTGATTAGTTATTTAAGTACCCAAATCCTGTATATCAGTGATTCTTTAATTTCAATATAATATTATCTATCAGTAATGACGTTGATTGATACTAGGGTACATTTTTTCAACACTTTCATCTTTGTCCATTTGCTAAGATATTTATTAGTGATTTCAATATCTTGAGAAATAATATTGATAAGGTCTTCTAACTCTATTCTCATTTTCTTTATTCTACCTATCTTCTCAACCACTTCTATAAATAAGGAAATCCCCTATGCATGCATCTTATCTATGTAATCTTAAAGTACTTTTCCCTTTAAAAAGGTCTTCTCTGCAATTTGGATTACAAGATCATCTACAAAGAAAGCCTCTGGAGTTACCGCCTCTAGAGCAAAAGTGAATCTCTTGATCATTATGGTCAATTGTTCCACCTTTGCTTTGTAATGATCTTTCATTTCTCTCTCTCTGTCAAATTCTAGACCATGATATCCATCACAAATTGCAAATCTCTCTTGGCACCCTCATGAGTTATTTTTCCTAACTCAACTCGAGAGATGGAGTAGCTGCTCATATCAAAATTCTCAAGAGTCACATCCTATGGGGGTTTGTCTATATCCAAAAATTTGTGCCCCTTATCTCCAACCATTTTTGAAAGGATTTTTGGCTTCTTGGGGGTCTTATCTTTCACCAGTACTATTTTACCAAAGTCAAAGTCATTTGGAGAGATGGTTTGATTTTTCCTTTTGGATGTGAAGGTCGACAACCAAGGTGGGAGAGTAGAAGCACTTATATTAGTAATAAACCCTATAGTTGGTGTCACCGGGGTAGCACCTACACTACTGGTGGGAACAACGAGTGTAGTGGGCATAGTATCAGTTAAAGTCACACCTTCTACTGAATGGTCAAAGGTGGAACTATCTTTTATGTTGAAAGAAGGAGATGATAGATTGGGGATGGATCATGATGATCGAAGAACATCTCCAAAAGCACCTTGAGGGTCACCAAAAATAACTCTAAAAGGAGAGGTGGCTCCAGAAGAGGGAATACTGATGGAAGAAATGGGTGAAGGAGTTATAACAGGTGAGTGGGGTGGAGAAGAAGAAATTATTGTATTTGTTTGCACACCTTCTTGCAGAGATTGAGCTTCTATTCCCTATTGACCCATAGGCCTGTCATCAATTTCCTTCTATTCAACTGCTTATTCTTGGGCACTTTGTTTTTCAACCCCCATATCTATTGACTCTAGCTCTTTCTTAGCAACATTTGATTTCTTTGATACAAAAATGATTCTAGGCTTATGGGGCCTAGAAGGAGAAGGAACATCACTTTTATTCTTTGTTCTATTTTCTTCTCTCCTTCTTGTCTCTTCTTGGAATTTAGCCTCTAATCTAGTGATTAATTCTTTTAATGTGATCCCTTTATTTTATAACTAATCATTAGTGTTAGCCAATATTGATTTGAGTCTCATCCTCAAAGAGGTCAACTCTTTTTGAGACCATTAGATCAGAGGAAGAGGAGAGTTAGCGACTTGTTCTGTAAAATATCTACTATTGACCAGATCTCTATCATCTACTAGATTTGGAGGGATATTAGTGAGCCCTAGATATTTGATTTGTTCCAAAGATAGTCTACTATAGTCCATCTTCATGATATCTTTTGTTGTCCTTAAATCTATCTAGACGTTTTCGATCATGGAATCATGGAACTGAGTCTTCCTCCTGATCATGTCTTTGACACCTTTGTAGTCAAAATTGGGCCTTATTTTGAAATGCTTCATGGTGAAAAGTTGCATTTTGGTCTCCATTACCCTTGCTTTAGTGGCGGTTAACACTGAGTACCTACCAATTTCAATGGGGAACCTAAAACTAGGTTTCTTAAGTTCCATTTGTTTATTGTGTATGACAATAATTTGTCTACACAGCTCTATGAGGATCAATTTATCAGAAGGAAATCTAGGGAACATATAGGGATAGCCTTGGAAAAAGCCAACCCACAAATAGAAAAAAGTAGGGAACTATAGGAACATATAGCTAAAGTCATTCACAACAGCCCAGACTTCATCTGATTCTCTTTTATATTCTAATTGAGAGTCAAAGAGTCACAAAAATATCATGAAGAAAGCATCATTTACCCTCCTAAAATGATGGATTGAAACCTTCAATGTCAACTGAGGGTAATATTGATATACAGAAGTGGTTTTCCTATCTCTCTCTAAGGTCAAACCTGGAAAAGTTCTCATTAAAGCTACAATGTACAATAGGTATGAAGTCATATAGAACTTTGAGGTAGTAGACACTTTTGTTAATTACTCATGCATAGCATTGCTAATCTGTTCACCCTAGAAAATGACTTGTTTCCCCTGAAGGATTATCTTGATGAAGGGATACATTCACTTGTGAAATTGAGAAGAAGATGGTAAACCTCATACTCTGCTAAGAAGAATAATCAAGTCACCAACTTCTTCTATAAAGTCACTCCTCAGAAAGTTATGTGGCCATTTGGACAAGTTGGCTCTAGGAGTTTTAAGCCATCTATTATTGATCACCTTATTTGCCTTCTCAGAGTCTTTATCATATTATTTTTGTGCTTCAACGAAGTTGATCTTTAATACTTCAATAGTAGGAGGGCACATAAAAACTTTATCAATGAACTCAGGGTCCAGTCAAATTACTATAATGCCACTAGCATCTGACACAACTCTAGTCTCTTTGTTATAAAATTGGGCACACTGGAGGATAAACTTTGTGTGATGTACCACCATAGGAAAAGAGGAGACCAAAGAGATATTTCTCTCAATTATCCTCTTCATTTCAGGGATTAGATTTTTCACCTTAGTTCTCTCTACAAACTCGACCAAATCTACTTGGATGATCTCTATATCTATAATGTCATCGACATTAGAAGTAACCAAGGTGATTGGAAGAATACCCTGATATTGGTACTTCATCATCTTTGAATTATTTGGAGAAAATTTAGTCATCAAGATGAGCCTTTGTCAAAAGTACGTTGACGAAGAAGGATCTTGAGGAGAAACTGTGATAAGTCATGATCGCATAATTAGGGGAAATATTGGCAATTTGGGAAAATTACACGTTGGGTGATCATGAATAGGGAAACATGCTTGAAAGGGTTGAGGTGAGAGTAGGTCAAAAAGTATAAGGAAAGGGAAGTGGGCTTATAAAATGGGAAAAATGAAAATTTCCCAGAGTTAGTGAAAACAAGTAGAAGGTATGCATGAGCGGCAAAAATTTCCGCCCTTGCATGATGAGGATAGTCTTTGTGCATAGGTGGCAAAAATTGCTGCCTATGCACATCAGGGTAAAATAAGGATTCATCGGTGGTGAATTCGACCATCAATGCATCTATAAAAAGTTATCGTGTAAGGGCAGTGAAAATCACCGCCCTTGCACGTGGTGGGCAAAAGGTCTATAAAGGCAGTGATTTTTGCTGCCAATACACATGGTTGGATGGCCACATGTGATAGCAATAAAAATTTCCACCATTACCTAGGGTGGAATGGTCTGGAGGGATAGTACTTTTTTAGGGTGGAAAAATTCACTGCCCTTCCACATGGTAGGGAAGTAATTGGAGGATGTGAGGGTAACAAATTGTGCCGCCCTAACACGGGTGAAATGGCTGAGCGGGAAGGGTAAAAAGAGGAGGGTCGAGGCATGGTTAGGGTGGGTTAGGATCACCTTGATGGTGGGAAAAAAGAGGTAGGGGAAGAAGAAAAATAAGAAGAAAATAAAACTAGAAGAAAAATAACATAAAAAGAGAAGGAAAATAGAAATAAAAATAAATACAAAACCCTACCTAAAAACCAATGTGAAATGAGGCTCGAATCTAGTGAAAACATGCTTCCTCTATCCCACTTGATCATCTAGGGGTAGGGAGGAGGAGAATCAATGGAATAATGGATTGAAAAGAGGAAGAAAAGAGATTAAATGGGGGAAAAAATTGCCCCTAACCACTCAACATGTGTGGCCATAAATACCATGCATGGAAATTGAGACCATGCAGGGGTGGCAAAAATTGCTGCCCTTACATGGGAGGTTGAAAAGAGATGCAAGGGTGGTGAAAATCACTACTCCTACATAAAACACAATAAAAATATGTAAGGGTCGCAAATTTTGCCGCTCTTGCATGACGGATGTAAGGGCGGTGAAAAATGCCACCTTTTCATGGAAGACACAAAACAATATGCAGTGGCAAAAAAATTTTCTGCCCATGCATGTAAGCTCAAGAAAACAACTAACACTGAGAAATAGGGTAAAATTTCTATCATCTGGCTGCATCAAGATCATAATGATTTTCACATTTTTAGGAAAATGCAACAAGGGAACATCACGAACTTTGAATGCTGCCAGTTGAGCAAACACAAGAACAAGAAAAACTTGCCTCAAAAGATGAAATTAGAGAGAAAAACATGAAATGAACAAGTTTCATAGGGGTTATTCCAAAAATGAGCGTATCTAATTTTGGAAACAATAAATATAATCAAACATATACTAAAATACATAATGCCACAAATCAAAATACCAAGTGACATGATGTCCATAAAACAACATGTCCATATATAAATAAATCAAAAATAGGTTTCAATAAAATAATATGTAATCAATAAATAATAAGAGTTTGGTCACCAAGACCGAGCTCATCACCCTCACTCTTATATACATACATACTAGAGCTAGATGCTCCCACATCCCTTATAGATCTAGACCAAGACTAAGTTATATAATTATGATCCCTTTCTTGTATCACTAATACCTTAGCCACCAGCTCTGAATTATTCCACCATAAATTAATATAGTCATTTATGACCTTTCTACCTGCCCCACTTAGACTATTGGGTGGGGTTATAGCTCACCTTTACAACTTGACACTTGCCTCATCTTTATCTGCATCCACTTGCCTAGACACTATAGTGGAAATGGCTAGTTAATCAAATAGGTGGGAGTGGATGCATGTAACTCCTATATCCCTATCCACTAACTAATAATCCATGACATTAATAGGAACATGCTATGTCATTTCTCTCAACATAGATTCAATGATGGTGATACAAGAGTATCAAGCCAAAAAGCACTAATTTTGAGTTATTATCAATAAGGAGTCAAATATGGTCAAATTTTTGTGTCAATGTGTTTAAGGGAACTTATTAGGTCTATTTGTGTCTTAGGAATCCATTTTTAGTCATAGAGTTATATTATGTGGTCTTTAGGAGTTTTCCCTCCAAAACTAGGAATTTGAAAATTCAAATATTGCAATAGAGACTAAGAGGGTCATTTTTTATGTTTGAAGTGTTTGGATGGGAAAAGATGGTTTTAGGGGTCATATAAGTCATAATAAATATGTCTTAATATATTTCATTCTTAATGCCTAAACTAAGACATTTGAATTAGTGGAAGATCACCCTTTGTACATTGAGTTTGTTATGTTAAGTTGGTTGGATGTAACTTCATAGGAAAACCTACGTTGAAAGGGAAGAGAAGTCATTATTTAGAGTTATATGGAATATTAGAGGATATATTTCTCCAAAAAGTAGTAGGAGGGTCAATTAATGAATAAAGATTCAAAAAACAAAGAGAAGAAACCCTCAGAAAGATGATCAAGTCCATGGATGGACTTTTTATATGCATGTTGGTTTAATACATTAAGATAAGTGCTCACTATATTGGTTTCCATTAAAGAGTGCATGTATTTTTATTTTTATGTATTCACTTGTTTTAGATGAATCTTGTAACCATGCATTTATATCTCTATATTAGAGAGTCTATGGGATTAAGGATGACTGTAGAGTATAGTCAAGAAGGCATGATTTGGATCATTATTAGAAGTGGTTAAATGAGTCATTTTAATTGGTAAGTGTTACTTGTTTATCTTGATACATTTTAGACCCCTTGGTGGTTGATGAAGCACACGAAAGTAGAGGTAATTCAGTAGAAAGATGAATATGCCTTTGCCCTATTGTATACCATTCAAGAGATGGAATCACATACTTGGTTTTGAGAATACAGGCCAATAACTAGTGAGATATACATTGATATATATATATATATATATATATATATATATCATAATATGGTTGGTTGATAGTTTATTGTTTAAAATTACTAAGACACTTAACATATTAGTATATCAAACCATTAGCATAAAAGAACCTTATGCATACTGTCTAACCCTACCTATAAGGTGTCATGGAAAAGAAGTAAAGAATTTAAATCAATATATGAAGATATATATAAACTAAGTTAGTTTGAGAATAAAATATGTCTTGAATATCTTAAGAATGGGCTAGTATATTTGAATACCTATAGGTTGATATCATAGACCCTTGACCCCTGTTGTAAAAGAGTTATGCTAATTTACATAATCAATACAATAAGGAGAGTATTTATTCTTGAGGATGTGAATGTGTAAGTTTATCAAGAGGAATTAATGTTAGGATATGGAGTAGGGTGCTCATTTAAACCATAAAGAATCCTTGAAAATCTTGTGAAGGTGAACATGCTTCAAAAATCTTGACACAATCATACAAAGATACATAGAGTTCTATGTGTGAGCCATTATAAGTGTAACTAGAGTTAGATAGGAATTATAACCCATTGGAATAGCTTGGGAAAGTGAAAAAATAATTGAGTAAGGTATTTTGGACCATGGAAACATTAAGTAACTCATGAAAGTGGAAACCCTGATGTCACAGCCATAAAAGTACCCAAAAAACCTGTGATTGAGTTTATATAAGTATGAAATGGTGGAAGTAAGAGTTATAGAATTTTTTTATAGATAAAGTAATACAATAAATACCTAATAAATGTTATTTTATCCTTGAATCATTCCAAAACTCAATTTATATATTTAACAAGCTCTTGACCTATGTAAAAAGGTTGTAAACCCTAGAACTAGGGTTTATTTATTTTAGAGAGATTTAACCATCCAAAGTGGTTGAATTCTTGCAATATTACATAATTATAGGTATTATAACTATTTTAAGTGGTTTGTGTTTGGTGGTGCATATATAAGTATGGATTTGACATAGTTATCTTGGAATAGGCCTAAATAAGAGTGGATTTCCAAAAGAAGTGCTAGATAGGAGAAGAATAAGGTAATGAAACTTTAATAATAGTTCAAAGGGGATAAATTAAGACTAAAAGTGGGATTATATCTTGAGGATATATCCAAAATTTATCTAAGGAAGATAGTTTCAAAAAAGGCTGTAAGCCTTGTATGAGCCTTGTGACCTTGAGATGCAATATGGAGTAGAACAGAGTGATTAAGCCCTTGTAAGGGACTAAGTCAAGTGAGATAATATCATTAAAGACCATTCATGTGAGTTTAAATAATTCCCAATTCTTATATGAGTATGTGACACTAAAGACCTAAGATGTTCCCTAATAAGAAATAAGGAAGAGACTATGAACCTTTATGTGAGCCAATGAATTATACGCAGGGGGAATTTTTGTAAGTGAAACAAAGAGAATTAAAGCTACCAAATGAATTTTTATTGATATCAAATAAAAATTAATGAATCAAGGAAACCATCGAGCACCTCCATTGAGAGAGTGAAACTAGGTTGAGACAAGGACAATCAAACTCAAGCTCAAACAAAGAATGAGATCATTTTTGGATACCAAAATCATGATTGAAGGATGTTGATGACTTCTCCCCATGACTCTGCATCATTCGGTATTATATCAAGGTAAGTTTGAATATAATTTTGTTTTGAGTTATTTGAAATTTGTCTATTTGACATTGGTAAGCATGCTATGAGGAATGCATGAAAAGTAACCTTGTGGGGTGTTGAGGGAGAAGAGAAGGTTGTCAGTCTGATCCATTAAGGTCATCATCAAGGAGAATAAGAGTGATAAATTGAAGATAAATACATCCCCAAAGTCATTTTATAAGGATAAGAAGCTAGTCAAGATAAGACTAGAAAAGACAGAGAAAAGAGAGCATTGAAGCTCCAAGAGAGAAGAGGAAGGAAGATGAAAGAGTCAAAAAGAGAGTCAAGAGGGTTAAAAAGAGATACCAAGTGAGGAATTAAATAATATGAAAGGCCCAAAAGAGGTACAAGAGTCAAATTTGATATACTTGATAAGAGGAAGGTCTAAATAGGCCAAAAAGACAAAAGAAATGGAGGAGATCAATATTGAAAGAGAAATAGAAGACATAAGAGAATAATTGGGGCAAGGTATAAAGAGGATAGAGCTCATGATGAATATAATAAGATAAAAATAAAAAAAATGTAATGGATATAATGTGAGAAGGAAATTGAAGTGGCCACTAGAGTCACTTTTGAGAAGAAGGCATAAGAAGAGTGTATTGAAAGATGAGAAGAAGAAAAAGTTGATATGTAAATTGAGAGAAAGAATGATATATTTCAGCCCTCAAAAGGAGAAAAAAGGCATGGATATGTATGGCATAAGTGTCTTAAAAGGGAACATGATGATAAGAAATAATGGAACAAAAATAAGAGGTCAAGCAAGGCAAAATCATAGGTGGAAATCACACACAAGTGTGGAAGAAAAGCACAAAAGGTAAAGTACATCAAGTTGACATGGTAGAGAATATAGGTATGAAGCATGAAAGAGATGAAATGAAGATAAAGTGACATACCAATAAGGTACAAGATATAAAATGGGTGATAAATAACTAGACAATAATATAAGAAGATTGTAATTCAAGTATACTCCAAGCAAGCATGAAGATTGAAGAAAATGACAAGCCCACAAAGCAAATGAGATAGATGGTTCATGCAAACCTAGTAAGTGAGATGAAGGTATAGACATGTATGCAAGAAAGTAAATGAATAAAGGAATATAAGTGTTTTCAAGATTTATTTTTAAAATTTGTATATGATGATGCATATGAATTTGACTCCAATATTGAAGACATTTTGTATATGGAAACCATTACATTGATGAATGAGAGTGTAGCATGGAAAGTTGAGCAAAAATAAATTCAAGGAGTGATAGATAATAATGGTATGAAACATTATGAGGATTATATTAATCTCAAAAATTATGGGAGTCCAAGGATAAGATAAATAATAAGTTGCCCAAACAAGTGAAGAGCAAAGTGAATCAAAGTTTGATGAGGATTTGGAAGAGATTGATGCACAAAAGTTGCAAGAAAAGTTGGAGATGATAGAAGACATGTTTATTCCATCCAAGGGGATGAAATAAGGTGACTTATATCAGGAAAAATTAAATGATAAACTCCAAGAAACATCAAGAGAGGAGATACCAAGAGGAATACAAAAATTTGTACAAATAAACAAGCAAATAGAGCATAAAGAAGCACACAAGGTGAGATATTCATTTGGGAAAGATAATTCAGATTTTACATTGGATAAACATGCATATTTAATGTCAACTATTTTTTAAATAATAATGTACTATGGTGAGGGTGAAAAGAATAAGAAGTTGCTATTGCATAGTGAGAAAAATGATAGGCAAAGGCATCAATATGTGAGGAAATGTTAAGTAGAATAGAAAAAGAGAATTTTATGAATAAAATGACAAAGTTTGAGATGTATGAGAAGCCATTATAGATTAAGGAAGGATATGATAGCATGAACAAGGAGCAACAATCACAAAACAAGAAAGCATTAAGTGATATTGATGAGAAAACAAGCTATGAAGCAATCATGAGAAAGGTAAATGCACACAAGTTGATTGCACATGAGTATGAAAAGATCAAAAATGACATCAAAAAGGAAGATGTATAAAATAAGAGTCTATAATAATTGGAACACTTCATGGAGATGGAAAGTACATGGACAAGAAGGTTAGACAAAGCCAAGAAGAAGATAAGTAAGAGATTGGTAAAGAAAGAAAAAATAGACAATATGAACAATAGTCAAGAAATTAAGGACCCTAAAAATATGAATTGGAAGGTGAGAAATAGATCTAGTGGCATAATTTTTAACCCTCCTAGGGAGTATGATGTAAGAGCATCAAGCCAAACTTTGAGTTGTTGTCAATAAGGAGTGAAATTTTGGTGTGAAGGTGTTTAGGGGACCTTATTAGGTCCATTTGTGTCTTAGGAATCCATTTTGAGTCATATAATTGTGTTATGTGGTCTTTAGGATTTTTCCCTCCAAAACTATGCATTTAAAAATTCAAATATTAAAATAGAGACTAAGAGGGTCATTTTGTATGTTTGAAGTGTTTGGATGGGTAAAGTTGGTTTTAGGGGTCATAAAATTCATAAGAAAGAGGTATTAATACATTTCATGATTAATTCTTAAACTAAGACATTTGAATTAGTGGAAGATCACCCTTTATACATTGAGTTGGTTATGCTAAGTTGGTTAGATGTAAATTCCCAAGAAAAACTATTTTGAAAAGGAAGAGAAGTCATTTTTTAGAGTTAGATGGCATATGAGAGGAGAGAGTTCTCTATAAAGGAGTAATGGAGGGTCAATTAATGAGGAAATATTCAATAAACAAATAAGAAAATAAAGATGATCAAGTCTATGGATGGACTATTTGTATGCATGCTAATTTAATACATTAAGACAAGTTCTCACTATATTGGTTTCCATTAAAGAGTGTATGAATTATTATATGTATGTATTCATTTGTTTTAGATGAATCTTGTAACCATGCATGCATAGCTCTGTATTAGAGAATATGTAGGTTTAAGGAGGACTATGGAGTACAGTCAATAAGGCATCATTTGGATGATTGATGGAAGTGGTTAAATGAGTAATTTTATTGGGTAAGTGTTAGTTGTGTGTCTTGATAAATTTTAGACCCCTTTGTGGTTGGTGAAGCACACCAAAGTTGATGTAATTCAGTAAAAAGATGACTCTACCTTTGCCCTATTATATGCCATTCAAGAGATGAAATCACATACTTGGTTTTGAGAATACAGACCACTAACCAATGAGATAGACATTGATAAATATATATTGATAATAATATTATTTATTGATTTTTTATTGGTTAAAATGACTAAGAAACTTAAAAAATTAGAATAGAAAACCATTGGAATAAAAAAATGTTGTGCATACTATCCAACCCTGGCTTTAGGGTGTCATGAAAAATAAGTAAAGTGTTTGAATCAATATATGTAAAGAGATAGAGACTAGGTTAGTTTGATAATATCATATGTCTTGAAGAGATTAATAATGGACTAGTACATTTGAACACCTATATGTTGATATCACAGACCCTTGACCCCTGTTGCAAAAGAGTTATGCTAGTTTACATAGTCAATACAATAAAGAGAGTACTTATTCTTGAGGATGGGAATGTGTAAAGATTTATAAAGAGGAATTAATGTTGGGAGATGGAATAGGGTGCTCATTTAAACCATATAGAGTCCTTGAAAACCTTGTGAAGGTGAACATGCTTCAAAAATCTTGACACAGTCAAGAGCATTCTTATTTAAGATACTTAGGCCATACATATCCATGCCTTTGTTCTCATTTTGAGGGTGAAATATATCATTATTTTTATGGGTCCACTAGATTAGCTTTTGAGAAGAAGTCATAAGAAGAGTGTGTCTAAAGATGAGAAGAAGAAAAAGTTGATATGAAAATTGAGAGAAAGAATGATAGATTTCATCCCTCAAAAGGAGAACAAAGGCATGGATGTGTATCGACTAAGTGTCTTAAACAAGAATGTGATGAGAATAAATAATGGAACCTAAAATAAGAGGTCAAGGAAGGAAAAATCATAGGTGTAAATCTATAAATGGTAATACACCCTCAACTTCTCTAATGGGATATGGGGACCTCATGCTTTATTTTTGGTAATACATATGGGTCCCCTTGAAGTTGGAATAAGAGGAGTGTGTTGAAAGAGTGTGATACTAGATTAAATTTTTAGAATAAGGCATATTAAGAGTGTGTTGAAAGATGAGAAGAAGAAAAAAGTTGATATGAAAATTGAGAGATTTAATGATAGATTTCAGCCCTCAAAAGGAGAACAAAGGCATGGATATGTATGGCCTAAGTGTCTTAAACAATAATGTGATGAGAATAAATAATGGAACCTAAAATAAGAGGTCAATAAATGCAAAAACATAGGTGGGAATCACACATAAGTGTGGAAGCAAAGCACAAAAGGTAAAGTACATCAAGTTGGCATGGTAGAGAATACATGTATGAAGCATGCAAGAGATGAAATGAAGAGAAAGTGACATACCAATAAGGTAAAAGATATAAAATGGGTGATAAATAATAAGAAAATAATATAAGAAGATTTTAATGCAAGTTTACTCCAAGCAATCATGAAGATTGAAGAAGATGACAAGCCCACAAAGGAAATGAGATAGATGGTTCATGCAAACCTAGTAAGTGAGATGAAGGTATAGACATGTATGCAAGAAAGTAAATGAATAAATGAATATAAGTGTTTTTAAGATTGATTTTTAAAAGTTTTATATGATGATGCGTATGAATTTGACTCCAATATTGAAGACATTTTGTATATGGAAACCATTACATTGATGAATGAGAGTGTAGCATGGAAAGTTTAGAAAAAAACACTTCAAGGAGTGATAGATAATAATGGTATAAAAATTATGAGGAAGATATGAAACTCAAAAATGAGGGAGTCCAAGGATAAGACAAAGAACAAGTTGCCCAAATAATTGAAGAGCAAAGTGAACCAAAGTTTGGTGAGGATTTGGAAGAGATTGATGCACAAAAGTTGCAAGCAAAGTTGGAGATGATAGAAGACATGTTTATTCCATCCAAGGGGATTAAATAAGGTAAATTATATCAGGAAAAATTCAAGGATAAACTCTAAGAAACATGAAATCAGGAGATACCAAGAGAAATATAAAAATTTGTACAAATAATCAAGCAAATGGAGCATAAAGAAGCACACAAGGTGACATATTAATTTGGGAAAGATAATGATATTTTACATTGGATAAACATGCATATTTAATGTAAAATATTGGTCAAATAATGATTTACTATGGTGAGGGTGAAAATAATAAGACGTTGTTGCATAGTGAGAAAAATGATAGGCAAAGGCATCAAAATGTGACAAAATGTGAAGTAGAGGAAGAAAAATAGAATTTAATGAATCAAATGAAAAAATTTGAGATTTATGAGAGGCCATTAGAGATTAAGGAAGGATATGATAGCATGAACAAGGAGAAAAAATCATAAAACAAGAAAGCCACAAGTGATATTGATGAGAAAACAAGCTATGAAGCAAGCATGAGGAAGGAAAATGCCCACAAGTTTATTGCACATGAGTATGAAAAGATCCAAGATGAAATAAAAAAGGTGGAAGATGTATAAAATAAGAGTATATAATCATTAGAACACTTCATGGAGATGGAAGATGCATGGATAAGAAGGTTAGATAAAACCAAGAAGAAGATAAGCAAGAGATTGGAAAGGAAAGAAAAAATAGACAAGATGAACAATAGTCAAGAAATTAAGGACCCTAAAAATATGAATTGGAAGGTGAGAAATAGATCTGATGGAACAATCTTTCTCCCTCCTAGGGGGTATGATGCAAGAGCATCAAGCAAGGAAGCACTAATTTTTAGTTGTTGTCAATAAGGAGTAAAATTTGGTGTGAAGGTGTTTAGGGGACCTTATTAGGTCCATTTGTGTCTTAGGAATCCATTTTGAGTCATAGAATTGCATTATGTGGTCTTTAGGATTTTTCCCTCCAAAACTATGCATTTAAAAATTCAAATATTGCAATAGAGACTAAGAGGGTCATTTTATATGTTTGAAGTGTTTGGATGGGTAAAGTTGGTTTTAGGGGTCATAAAATTCATAAGAAAGAGGTATTAATACATTTCATGCTTAATGCTTAAACTAAGACATTTGAATTAGTGGAAGATCACCCTTTGTACATTGAGTTGGTTATGTTAAGATGGTTAGATGTGACTTCCCAAGAAAACCTATGTTGAAAAGGAAGAGAATTCATTGTTTAGAGTTAGATGGCATATGAGAGGAGAGAGTTATCTATAAAGGAGTAGGAGGGTCAATTAATGAGGAAAGATTCAATAAAAAAAGAAAATAAACCCTTATAAAGATGATCAAGTCCATGGATGGACTATTTATATGCATGCTAATTTAATACATTAAGATAAGTGCTCACTATATTGGTTTCCATTAAAGAGTGTATGAATTATTCTATGTATGTATTCATTTGTTTCAGATGAATCTTGTAACCATGCATGCATAGCTCTGTATTAGAGAATATGTAGGTTTAAGGACTATGGATTACAGTCAATAAGGCATGATTTGGATCATTGTTGGAAGTGGTTAAATGAGTAATTTTATTGGGTAAGTGTTAATTGTGTAGTTGATAAATTTTATACCCCTTTGTGGTTGGTGAAGCACACCAAAGTTGATGTAATTTAGTAAAAAGATGACTCTACCTTTGCCCTATTATATGCCATTCAAGAGATGAAATCACATACTTGGTTTTGAGAATATAGACCACAAACCAGTGAGATAGACATTGATAAATATATATTGATCATAATATTATTGATTGATTGTTTATTGGTTAAAATGACTAAGACACTTAACAAATTAGAATATTAAACCATTGTAATAAAAAAAATCTTGTGCATACTATCCAACACTAGCTGTAGGGTGTCATGAAAAAGAAGTAAAGAGTTTGAATCAATATATGCAAAGAGATAGAGACTAAGTTAGTTAGATAATATCATATGTATTGAAGATATTAAGAATGGACTAGTACATTTGCACACCTATAAGTTGATATCACAGACCCTTGACACCTATTACAAAAGAGTTATGCTAGTTTACATAGTCAATACAATAAAGAGTGTACTTATTCTTGATGATGGGAATGTGTAAAAATTTATATAGAGGAATTAATGTTGGGAGATGGAATAGGGTGCTCATTTAAACCATAAAGAGTCCTTGAAAACCTTGTGAAGGTGAACAGGCTTCAAAAATCTTGACATAGTCAAGAGCATTCTTATTTAAGACACTTAGGCCATACATATCCATGCCTTTTTTCTCCTTTTGAGGGATGAAATCTATCATTATTTTTATGGGTTCACTAGAGTAACTTTTGAGAAGAAGGCATAAGAAGAGTGTGTTGAAAAATGAGAAGAAGAAAAAGTTGATATGAAAATTGAGAGAAAGAATTATAGATTTCAGCCCTCAAAAGGAGAACAAAGGCATGGATATGTATGGCCTAAGTGTCTTAAACAAGAATGTGATGAGTAGAAATAATGGAACCTAAAATAAGAGGTCAAGCAAGGCAAAATCATATGTGTAAATCTATAAATGGTAATACACCCTCAACTTATCTAATGGGATATGGGGACCTCATGCTTTATTTTTGGTAATACATATGGGTCCCCTTGAAGTTGGAATAAGAAGAGTGTGTTGAAAGAGTGTGTCACTAGAGTAAATTTTGAGAAGAATGCATAAGAAGAGTGTGTTTAAAGATGAGAAGAATAAAAAGTTGATATGAAAATTAAGAGAAAGAATGATAGATTTCAGCCCTCAAAAGGAGAACAAAGGCATGTATATGTATGGTCTAAGTGTCTTAAACAAAAATGTGATGAGAATAAATAATGGAACATAAAATAAGAGGTCAAGTAAAGCAAAATCATAGGTGGAAATCACACACAAGTGTGGAAGTAAAGCACAAAAGGTAAAGTACATCAAGTTGGCATGGTAGAGAATACAGGTATGAAGCATGCAACACATGAAATGAAGAGAAAGTGACATACCAATAAGGTACAAATATATAAAATGGGTTATAAATAACAAGACAATATTATAAAAAGATTGTAATTCAAGTATAATCCAAGCAAGCATGAATATTGAAGAAGATGACAAGCCCACAAAGTAAATGAGATAGATGGTTCATGCAAACCTAGTAGGTGAGATGAAGGTATAGACATGCATGAAAGAAAGTAAATGAATAAAGGAATATAAGATTTTTCAAGATTTAGTTTTAAAAGTTGTATATGATGATGAATATGAATTTTACTCAAATATTGAAAGACATTTTGTATATGGAAACCATTACATTGATGAATGAGAGTGTAACATGGAAAGTTGAGGAAAAATCACTTCAAGGAGTGATAGATAATAATGGTATGAAAAATTATGAGGATTATATGAATCTCAAAAATTAGGGATTCAAGGATAAGACAAAGAACATGTTACCCAAACAAGTGAAGAGCAAAGTAAACCAAAGTTTGTTGAGGATTTGGAAGAGATTGATGCACAAAAGTTGTAAGCAAAGTTGGAGATGATAGAAGACATGTTTAGTCCATCCAAGGGGATGAAATAAGGTTACTTATATCAGAAAAAAGTCATGTATAAACTTCAAAAAACATTAAGAGAGGAGATACCTAGAGGAATACAAAAATTTGTACAAATAAACAAGCAAATAATCAAGCAAATGGAATATAAAAAAGCCCACAAGGTGAGATATTCATTTGGGAAAGATAATTATGAGTTTACATTGGATAAAAATTCATATTTATTGTAAAATATTGGTCAAATAACAATGTACTATGGTGAGGGTGAAAATAATAAGAAGTTGCTCTTGCATAGTGAGAAAAATGATAGGCAAAGGCATCAAAATGTGACGAAATGTGAAGTAGAGGAAGAAAAATAAAATTTAATGAATAAAATGATTTTTTTTAATATTTATGAGAGGCCATTAGAGATTAAGGAAGGATATTATATCATGAAAAAGGAGCAAAAATCACAAAACAAGAAAGCCACAAGTGATATTGATGAGAAAACAAGCTATGAAGCAAAGCATGAGGAAGGAAAATATCCACAAGTTGATTACACATGAGTATGAAAAGATCCAAGATGACATAAAAAAGGTGGAAGATGTATAAAATAAGAGTATATAATAATTATAACACTTCATGGAGATGGAAGATGCATGAACAAGAAGGTTAGACAAAGCCAAGAAGAAGATAAGCAAGAGATTGGCAAGGAAAGAAAAAATAGATAAGATGAACAACAATAAAGAAAGTAAGGACCCTAAAAATATGAATTGGAAGGTGAGAAATAGATCTGGTGGCACAAGTTTTCTCCCTCCTAGGGAGTATGATGCAAGAGCATCAAGCCAAGAAGCACTAATTTTGAGTTGTTGTCAATAAGGAGTCAAATTTGGTGTGAAGGTGTTTAGGGGACCTTATTAGGTCCATTTGTGTCTTAGGAATCCATTTTGAGTCATAGAATTGTGTTATGTGGTCTTTAGGATTTTTCCCTAAAAAACTATGCATTTAAAAATTCAAATATTGCAATAGAGACTAAGAGGGTCATTTTGTATGTTTGAAGTGTTTGGATGGGTAAAGTTGGTTTTATGGGTCATAAAATTCATAAGAAAGAGGTATTAATACATTTCATGATTAATTATTAAACTAAGACAACTGAATTAGTGGAAGATCACCCTTTTTACATTGAGTTGGTTATGCTAAGTTGGTTAGATGTAACTTCCCAAGAAAACCTATGTTGAAAAGGAAGAGAAGTCATTGTTTAGAGTTAGATGGCATATGAGAGGAGAGAGTTATCTAGAAAGGAGTAGGAAGGTCAATTAATGAGGAAAGATTCAATAAACAAAGAAAATAAACCCTTATAAAGATGATCAAGTCCATGGATGGACTGCCTGTATGCATGCTAATTTAATACATTAAGACAAGTGCTCACTATATTGGTTTCCATTAAAGAGTGTATGAATTATTATATGTATGTCTTCATTTGTTTTAGATGAATCTTGTAACCATGCATGCATAGCTCTGTATTAGAGAATATGTAGGTTTAAGGAGGACTATGGAGTATAGTCAATAAGGCATGATTTGGATCATTATTGGAAGTGGTTAAATGAGTAATTTTATTGGGTAAGTATTAATTGTGTATCTTGATAAATTTTAGACCCCTTTGTGGTTGGTGAAGCACACCAAAGTTTATGTAATTCAGTAAAAAGATGACTCTACCTTTGTCCTATTATATGCCATTCAAGAGATGAAATCACATACTTGGTTTTGAGAATACAGACCACTAACCAGTGAGATAGACATTGATAAATATATATTGATCATAATATTATTGATTTATTTTTTATTGGTTAAAATGACTAAGACACTTAATAAATTAGAATATCAAACCATTGGAATAAAAAAACCTTGGCATACTATCCAACCCTAGCTATAGGGTGTCATGAAAAAGAAGTAAAGAGTTTGAATCAATATATGCATAGATATAGAGACTAAGTTAGTTGGATAATATCATATTTATTGAAGAGATTAAGAATGGACTAGTACATTTGAACACCTATAAGTTGATATCACAGACCCCTGACCCCCATTGCAAAAGAGTTATGCTAGTTTACATAGTCAATACAATAAAGAGAGTACTTATTCTTGAGGATGGGAATGTGTAAAGATTTATAAAGAGGAATTAATGTTGGGAGATGGAATAGGGTGCTCATTTAAACCGTAAAGAGTCCTTGACAACCTTGTGAAGGTGAACATGCTTCAAAAATCTTGACACAATCATACAAAGGTACATAGAGTTTTATGTGTGAGCAATTGGAAGTGTATACTGATGATTCATCAGTTCATAATTTAATAATGCCAATCCATGGACGTGTCCAAATGTTGTCTACAATAAGAGAAAGAGATCTCTAGCAACCGGTCTCTTATACCACACTCCACACTTGTAAGAATTGGAAAACATAGTTGCAGAAAATTAAATCACACCACACTTTGCAGAAAATTAAATCATACTTGTAAAAAGTAAATCACACTTGCAAGAAAGTAAATCACACTTAAAAAAAAGTAAATTGCTGAATTGAAAATAAAGGAAAGTAAATTGTTGAATTGAAAATAAATGATAAACATAGAAAACACCTATAGGTTCACAACAAACTTTACAAAAAATAAGTGTTGACATGAAAAATAAAAAATAAATAATAAATATTCAAAAGCATAATTACATAATAAAGAAATAAATAAAAATACATTTATCCATCTTCCTTGGAATGAGTGGCCAACTCATTCCTTGGAAGAGGATTTTAATCAAAACACTAGATTTATGTCACAAAGCTTCAGAATGCATTATTGATAAAGATTAATTACAATGGTGTGGTAGGTTGCATTTATAATCTCATGTTTCCAACCAAATTCTTATTTAGGAATAACAATCCTAGATGGTCTCCACCAAATATGGAGAGAAACATAACAACTTAGATATTCTAGCTTATCTCAATCTTCCACAAAATATGGAGAGAGACATTATTATCTATTTACAATATAAGCTCAATCTTCTTGAAATATGAAGAGAATTATTTATGAAATGAAATTACACAAATCTAAATTTAGATGCAAACTATAAATTTAAAGATCCTAAGAAAAAAATCTGTAGATGGGCACATAGTCCATAGATATGCACAGTCCGCAATATGCACAATCCATAGATATGCTTGCATAGTCCATAGATGTCTCAACCTTTAGAGTCCATAGATTCTAGTCCTATAGAGTCCATAGATATAAAACCTATAGAGTCCATAGATTTTATCCAAGTTGCATTATTTGAACTATTGAGGACTATGATGGAGTCCCTTGGCATTTGATGCTTGAAACTAATCTTCAATTAATGAACTATATGGATATAGAGCTACTGGCTAAGTTTTTAGATATGAACTAAGTGAGTCTATAATAAATCTAAGTGAGTCTATAGCTATGTCTAGAGTGCCTGTATTTCACCTTGAAGCTAAATACTTGGTTGGTACCTCATGCTCATGTCTAATATGGCTTATTTTGGGCTACATATACACATATTAACAACTTTTTCCAAATAGTTAGTAATAAGAATAAACAAGCAAGAAGACAGTGATTTATAAATAAATAACCAAGTATTAGTTATCTATTTCATTCTAAATAAATCATAAGTTTAGAAATTACACTTAGATCTAATTATTATTCAAGGAAAAGGGATATTATCACATGGATAAAATGAGCCATTTTATGGTCTCATCATCTCTCCCACACCTAACCTCATGCATGTCCTCATGCATGCCATTATTTTATCAGAAAATTCTTTGGCATACAAATGCATGAGTTAGATGATCTTATTTTCGAATAGGCTTTCTAGATTTGACTTGCATGAATAAAATGATTTTGAATCTTTATAGAATCCTCTTGAATTTCATAGGTAAAAATTTCTAATGAAATTTGTTAGTAACAATACATTTATCAAGGATAGGTTCTTGTATGGAAAATTTCTTTCTATCCTTGATTTTTATTTGACACAGGTTCTTGTGTGGAATTCTCTTGATGCTCTTTTTTATTATTTTTTTAATTTTTTAATTTATAAAATAGGTTCTTGTGTTGATAAGTTCTTTTTGTGCCTACATAACTTTATTTTGACCATAAAACAATTTTGATGCTTGAAATATTTATAGAAGAATCTTAAAAACTAATAACCATTATCAAAATCACTAATTTGATTTGACCAAGCCCCATTCTTTATTTATTGCTGAGACTATTTTCTTTCTCCTTCTCTCCCACACCTAATCCTATACATGTCCTCATGCATGCCAACATAAATATTTATAAAGTGTGGGGATATTTGATTATATTTACCTTCTTCCCAAAAAAATGGATCTTTATGTAATAACAAAACTTAAAAATAAATTTAAAAGTGAAATAAAAGAAACTAGATACCTTGGCACAACTTCAATTTGCCTTTTCTTTCTTGATGTCAACTCCATGGAGCATATTAGATAAGATGTTTGAAGAATGGAAGCCCAAACAATGTTAAAAATGAGAGAATAAAAATTCAACAATCAAGTATTTATTGTAGGTGGGAAAAGCAACCATTGTTGGTTTTCAACTTTTCCCAATTTTTTTGCCTTTGACTAGCCATTAAGATTGGTTTTCTAATTAAGATTCATTTTTATAGTACTTGGACCACCAGCAAGCTAGTTTTCAAACCAAGACTACCAACAATGCTTGAGGGTTTTCATTATTGGTTTTTTAATAATATATGTAGAAATGATGATAGAGAAAATGTTAACAATAGGCTCTATACATCCATATACCGATTTCAAATGTATCAATAAATTCCTAAATGGTTTGACATTATTTATTGTAGTGATGACCAATCATAGGCAAAATATTCTTACTGATTCTATTATTCTCTTAGGATAAAGTGTCATGTACTTGATGAAGCTATGGACAAATATTAAACTATGTTGAGCTTCTCAAAATTCTATGTTTAGGATTTGTGAGTCTTTGCATTTGTAACCATGATCTCCAAACTTTGAGTCCATATACACAAGGGTGTAGGCCTATTTGAAATTCTTCCTATTGATTTGTCTCCATTGATATCTTCCATTGGGGAGCATCCTTGTGAGAAATTTCAACCTTGTGATGAAAAAAATGTATGTTCCTTTGCCTTGAAAACTTCTTGTTGATCTATCTTCATGAAGTTATCCTGCAAGAACTCAAAACCATAAAAAATTTCCAGACCAACATAGTATCAGCCACATCAAATAATTATAAATGTCAATAACATGAGGAAAAAAAGGAATATTTAAATAAACATATGAAGGAATGTATTTTAGCCTATTTAGGAATGATTAGTGGTTCAAAAATTCTAATGGATCTTTATTATGAAAATAAGAACTCCCTTAGATAAGTTCTATTATGATGATTGATGGATATGGGTTTGACTAATGGATGTAATGGAATGAAGATAAAGGTCATCAAATCTTTTTATTTACAGGCTGAGTAGGAAAGTCTAACTGTGATATGCACATGGATAATGATAGATCTTTTTAAAAACTTTAGCTAAAACTAGCTATTCATTTTATAAGAATATAACATTATTTAAATGATAATGTATGGATGGAATGAATATATAATGAATTATGATTTGTATTCATAATAAATGATGGATAAATGATATGAAAATACCAAACTAAAAATAAAATAGAGTACATGAAAGCATATCTGAATATAATATTGTACTATAAGATATCCTTGCTACTACTACTGTATTAGACCAAAGTCTTTTTTTAGCCTCAACATTCAAGGACTAAACCAAGGTCTCTACTATAATGTTAATGTCAATACTTTAGGCTTAGCTTTGATATTAACATTTTCATTCAAATTAACCCATTCAACATTTTTAGTACATTCCTATTTATTGACCATTGTTTTTCTAGGATTTGTTCAAACTTCTTCTGACAACCATAAATTTTCTATTTATCTTTATTTGGCATTTAAAATCTAGCTATAAAATATCAATGAGGAATTAGCAACATAAAATATTTAATATTTTCTTCTATTACTGGAAAAAGAAAGAAACAAGGGTCTAGAAAAGAAAGTTCTTAGTGGAATAAAGGGTCAGAGCCCTCTAGACATGCTTTCTATTGTGATACAAGATGAGGTCAAGATGGGGATGAGATACATTCCCTATCATGATATAGGGTGAGGTCAAGGGGTAGTGCTCCTTGAAGCCAACACTAGTTTACCCCTTTTTCTATTCAGAAAATCTCTTAACGTTGAAGAAAAATATGAAATCTTTCTACTGCATTACAATGTCCTATAAATAATTAATTCTACCTATTTAATACACTCAAAATGATTAATTACATGATTTTTTGTGAACACACTCATATTAATTTCATGATTAAAATATCATGATAAACACAAGCTACAATTCTACACTTCTATTCAAAGCTAACTTATGCAATTTGGTCTTGCTAAAAACTATCATCATTTTTTTTAGTTTATTAATAACCAACAAAATAGCAAAACCCAACATAGATTCACATAATTTAATAAGGTGTCAAATAGTTACCATGTAATATTTTGTGTCCATGCATGCAATCTCAAAGTTTGTAAAGTTTCATGCGTGTATATGTAAATTCTTAAATAATCATGGTACTAAAATTTAATGATTCACAAAAATCAGCAACTGTGTAATATTTACCTAGAATGTTGGGATGTGATCATTTTGCCCATAAAATATGGAAGGATATTACTGCATGTAAAATCTATTACACAACCCATTCCGTCATTTGTGTGAAACATTCAACCCAAAACAACTCTCAAAATATTCACAATATAATTCATAGTGCATGTGTTTTTGATTATTTACCAAATCTATGTTGACTCATAAAATTCATCTACAACAACTAACTTCATGCATGCTATCTTTTCACCTATATTTATACATATAACTAACTTCATTCCTGATATCTTTTGGTCAATGTGATTTGTGCACTCTTTTCATAATTACACATGAAATCAAGTATCCACATTATTTTGGTTTGGGTGTATTTACATGAAACCAAAATTGTAGACTATTTGTATATGGGCATGGAATATGAGCTCCTAAAATTTGGATGTGTTTTTTTTATCATGAAAAGAATCATATCAACTAGATATGTGTCTAGATCTCCTATATTTATGTAATCAATCAAAATAAATTTGTTAGATTTATTATATATATGCATATAATTTGTTAGATTTTTATACATGCATTTTTAAATCACACAAAATCATAAATCTGATTTGCTACATGCATGCCTATGAATTTACAATTTTTCTATATTTCCTACATGCATGTAGCTATGATCTATTGGATTATTCTTAAAATAAAATGAGATCAACTTAATTGAGGATTTTTCCTTATTCCACTATAAAAATAAAATCACATGCAAGATTTTCAAAGTCAATTGACCTAAAAAATATGTGATTTCTTGTTGGCTGTTTTAGAAAAATACAACTAAATCATTTCATCCTTCGTATAGTTGGACTCAATTATTTTAGAAGGTAGATCAGTCATCAATTAGGCAGATTAATTCTTCAACAGGCACGTTAGCTATAAGGACATGAATTGTAAATTCCTCTTTGTCTATAGCTATAGAAATTTAGCCCATTCTCTCCATCTTTCTTGCTATTTTAGATCATCATTTTATTCTTGTAACTTGGATCAAAATTTAAATCCTTTCATATGGTGTTAGTAGTTATTTCCTACATAATAGTGTTAGTATGGTATGGGGGGTTTGTATGAAATTAAAATTTCTAAATCTGAACTACAATAATTGAAATTCTAATCTATGTTTTAGGAAAGGAAATTTTAATCTATGTTACAGGAAAATAAATCCTAAAGAAAAACATTGACTAAATATCTCATGTCACAAAATTTGCAAAGAGGCATTCACAATTTACACCATAAACATCTAGGATAGTGATTTAGCATAGTCAAAAACTAAAAACTTAGACATCTGGCCTAAAATACTATAGTACCCAAGCTTGACTCACCTGACTAGGCAGTATAGACAACATCTAAAAACTTAGACATCTAGTCTAAGGTATTGCAATACCTTGAATTAACTCACCCAACTAGGACTATATAAAAATTGAAAACTTTGTTTATCTATTACCACCTAGATAATCCTTTTTAACAAATATTGAATCTCCTAATAACACCATGTTCCCCAACAATGGTGCCAAAAATGATGAATCATCAATTCATCATTTAATAATGTCAATCTAGGGATGGTGTCCAAAGGCTGTCTACAATAGGAAAAATAAATCTATAGCAACCAGTCTCTTTTACCACACTCCACACTTGAAAGAATTGGAAAGCACACTTACATAAAAGTAAATCACACCACATTTTATAGAAAAGTAAATCACACTTGTATAAAGTAAATCACACTTGCAAGAAAGTAAATCACACTTACATGAAAGTAAATTGTTGAATTGAAAATAAAGGAAAGTAAATTGCTGAATTGAAAATAAAGGAAAGTAAATTTTTGAATTGAAAATAAATGATAAACATAGAAAACACCTTCAGGTTCACAACAAACTTTACAAAAAATAAATGTTTACATGAAAAATAAATAATAACAATTTAAAAGCATAATTCCATAATAAAGAAATAAATAAAAATACATTTATCCATCTTCCTTGGAATGAGTGGCCAGCTCATTCCTCGAAGAAGATTTTAATCAGAACACTAGATTTATGTCACAAAGCTTCAAAATATATTATTGATAAAGATTGAATACACTGGTGTGAGAGGTTGCATTTATAATCTCATGCTTCCAACCAACTCCTTATTTAGGAATAACAATCCTAGATGTTCTCCACCAAATATGGAGAGAAACATAACAACTTAGATATTCTAGCTTATCTCAATCTTTCATAAAATATGGAGAGAGATGTTATTATCTATTTACAACATAAACTCAATCTTTATGAAATATGAAGATAATTATTTATGAAATAAAATTACACAAATCTAAATTTAGATGCAAACTATAAACTTGAAGAGCCTAAGAAAATAATCTATAGATGGGCACATAGTCCATAGAAATTCACATTCCATAGATATGCTTACATAGTCCATAGATGTCTCAACCTGCAGAGTCCATAGATTTTCTCCAAGTTTCATTCTTTGAACTATTGATGACTAGGATGAAGTCCCTTGGCATTTGATGCTTTGAGCTGGTCTTTAATTAATGAACTGTATGGATATAGAGCTACTAGCTAAGTCCATAGATATGAACTAAGTGAGTCCATAGTAAATCTAAGTGAGTCTATAGGTATGTCCAAAGTGCTTGTAGCTCACCTTGAAGCTGATACTTGGTTGGTACCTCATGCTCATGTCTAATATGGCTTATTGTGGGCTGCATTTACACATATTAACAACTTTTTCCAAAGATTTACAAACAAGAATCAACAAACAAGAAGATAATGATTTATAAAGAAAAACCAAGTATTAGTTCTCTATTTCATTTTAAATAAATCATAAGTTCAAAAATTACACTTAAATCCAATTCTTATTCAAGGAAAAGGGATGTTATCACATGGATAAAATCAGCCATTTTATGGTCTCATCATAGATAGAGTTAGATAGGAATTATAACCCATTATAATAGCTTGGGAAAGTGAAATAGAATTGAGAAAGTTATTTTGGACCATGGAAACATTAACTCATGGAAGTGGAAACCCTCCTATAACAATCATAAAATTACCCAAAAAACATGTGATTGAGTAATTATAAGTATGAAATGGTGGAAGTAAGAATTTTAGCCAGTTGGTATAGATAAAGGACTCCAAGATATACCTAATAAATGTCATTTTATAATTTGAATCATTCCCCAACTCAAGTTATATGTTTAACAAGCTGTCAACTTGTGCATAAATGTTATAAACCCTAGAACTAGGGTTTATTTGTTTTAGAGAGATGTAACCATCCAAAGTGGCTGATTTTTTTTAATCTTGAATAATTATAGGTAATATAACTATTGGAAGTGGTTTGGGTTTTTTGGTGTATGAAAAATTATGGATTTGACATAATGGTCTTGGAATAGGCCCAATTAGGCCTAAATAAGAGTGGATTTCCCAAAGAAGTGCTAGATAGGAGAAGAATTGGGTTATGAAACTTTATACATAGTTCAAAAGGGAAAAATAAAGCCTGAAAGTGGGATTAGATCTTGAGGAGAGATACTAAATTGATCTAAGGAAGATTTTTTCAAAAAGGGCTACAAGCCTTGTGACCTTGAGATGCAATATGGAGTATAAAAGAGTGATTGAGCCCTTGGAAGTGACTAAGGTAAGTGAGATAATATCATTAAAGACAATTAATGTGAGTGGAAATAATTACCAATACCTAAATGAGGATGTGACACTAAAGACCTATGAGGTTCCCTAATAAGAAACAAGGGAGAGACTAGAAGCCTTTATGTGAGCTAATGAATTATATGTAGGGGGAATGATTATAAGTGAAAAAAAGAGACTTAAATCTATCAAAGGAATGATGATGAATGTCAAGAAAACATGACTGAAGCAAGGAAACCATCGAGCACCTCCATTGAGAGAGTGAAACTAGGTTGAGACATGGACAATCAAGATCAAGCTTAACTATAGAATGAGATCATTTATGGATACCAAAATCATGATTAAAGGATGTTGATGACTTCTCTCCTTGACTCTGCATTAGATGGTCTCCTAATGCTCATCATCTCTTAAACCTAAACACATTAACATAATAATTAGACCAAATTAAGAAAACCAATAATCCAATACTAAAAAAGTAAAGCATGTAAATCTATAAATTGTAATACACCCTCAACTTATCTAATGGGATATGGGGACCTCATCTCCCAAAAATAGTGGCATCCATATGTGCCATCCCCACCATAAAAAAATTCATTAGTATCCCTACATCATTTACATTAGGGTATCTCTATCATAAGATCTTGATCCATCACTAAAATTAGAGCTAACTCATCCCTTATGGGTCTTGATCTACTACCTAGCCTCGCTAGGGCCTAATTACTCCTCACTCAAACCCATGGTGTGGGAGGCACATCTTAGACCACACCAAACTATCATGTCACCTGTTCATACTAGAATCTCTAAAAAATTGTGACCTAATAGTCATGCAACCAACAACTCACTCAAATCTATCTCAACTAAATCCCATTCTCAGTCCATCCTTAAAATCCCTTGTAAGGTCTCTTAATCATGTTTCTAGGTGTCACCCAATTGAATACCCATCGATAGTGCATCATACTCCTTGTTTTCATGGGAGTTATGCTAGTCAATATCTCTACAAATACATGTGGGTGTGCCCAATATACACATGGAGACCCCTTAGGAATAACCACTATAATGTGCTCATAATCCCACTAATGTAACAATTTTAAGGATCCAATCCCACCACTGCATAAATCCTAAGTAAAACAAAATAAATGCCAATACAACTAGGCTAACATAGTGTGAAACCATGAGTATACAATCCTATGATCTTCTATGTCCTACATAATCCCATATATCCTATATGAAATGGATACCCCACTACCATCCATGACAAAACATGAATCCAGTAACACCACCAAAACTTACACAACTATAAAAAATTAGCTATAACAATAAAAAATAACAATACATCAATGTTATTCCCCTAATGGTGGGTCCCCATAGGTATAGCCATAAAATACCTTAAGGCTTGATCTATATCTTTATCCCTAACTACCTCCTATAATACTATTCACTAACTAGTAATGGGGAATCTTAGTATCCTCTACACATCCTCTAAGATAAAAATAATCTCTCTGATGGTAATAAAAAAATACATGTAGCAATCATTGCTCACATAGTCCAATCATCATATGAAAATCCTAGGGCATTAGTGCAAGCAATTCCACATAACCCAAACTAGCCCTATCCATAACAAATCTCTTATCATTTTTCAAGGGTATCTTTCATAATCACTCCATCATTCGACTACTACAAAACTCCCTCATACACACATCCACCTATAAAATACATAGAATCAAACATTAAGATCTCCAAATGATAAATATACATGCTAAAATAATAATTAAATTTAAATTAGAATAAAAAATTATAGTATTTAGTCCATAAGACATTAACACTATAGACAAGACACTAGCACTAGATGTTAGCATGGTCCATGGACACTAGTAAGACAACCTAGGACACTAGCACTATCCTTGGGACAATAGTGTGACCCTCTTGAAAAATCCATAATGTAACTCACATGACATGAAAAACTATGAAAAAATGCAATAAATGACTTGAAAAATGGAAAATGATGGAGTTATTACCAAGGTAACCTCCTCATCAACCTAGATAAGTGCCTCTACCTCTTCATAGTGGATCATATTCATACCTCATCTCCTTAGTATATTCATTTCACTCAGATCAATAATTCTCTCAAAATCAAAAGGTTTAAATGATTTTTGAAATCAATAAATCAACCTATATAACTAATGTTTTTAAAAATCCACCCACGTAAGGTTGATGCCATGTGCAACTATCTCCAACTATTACCCAAATCTTCTAATCATGTTATCTCAAGAATTATAGATCTAATTTATGATCCATTTCTTGTATGTAGGACTTGATAATGATATTCCTCACATTGTACTAGCTACATTCATACCCAAATAAATTTAAATCTATAAATGATAAAACTCATATTTCCTTAGTAAACTCACTATAGACCACAAGTCTATCTTAGTCCCAATTTATAAACTATTCCTCTATAATTGTCAAAATAATTGATCCTCTAATTATCTTATCAATGTTAATTATTCATAACATGACTAGAAGTATTACTTTTGGTTTAATACCCTTACCCTGGTTTAGACTCTCTCACCAAAAGGGGGGCATATATACACTATTCACACTAACATATTTGACTTAGATTTATTGATTCAGTGACTCAAACACAAAGATATTCAAATACACATATTTATTTAGTGACTTAGACACATAATTAGGATCATATACACATATTAACTTAGATATTTAGATACATAAATTGGCTTAGATATTTAGATATATAGATCAAATAATATGTCTAGATATATAGGTCTACTTAGTGACTTAGATATATATATATACATAATTTTCATTACTCAGATACTCAGATACTCATATAACTATATACATAGTTTGACTTAGATTTCTAGGGTCTTATGACACTAGTTTAGATTCTCAAAATTTACACAAGATTTCAACATAGTTTCAGACTTAGATTATGACTATGGGGGCACACAAATGGTACATCCCTATATATACATACAAATTCATTCATATGATACATAACTACATTACTCAAATACCAAGTTTGGGGGCATGATGTAGGGCATATGTCCTCAACCCCATAATATTTCACTAGGTTATATAGATGGAATGACATATTAAACCATTATCTATACATAGACTACTAGATTTCACTTAGATTATCACTATTATATCACTATGAGTTTACCATATTGGGTCATATAGCCATCTAAAATGGTTGATACATAGTTTTTGCCAAACCTAGATTATGCAGGTCAAGTGATAGTTTTGACCTCCAAGTACAAATTACTTCTCAAACTTAGTTACATATAAGAGTGGGGGAAACTAGGTCTTGTTTCTCCACATTCATAGATTAATTATAATATTTAGTCACCTATTAGAGTGGGGAAAATAGGGCTTTGTTTCTCATGATTCAATAAATTACTCAAATTCAGTATAGGGACACCCACATGGTAGATTTTCTCTTTATATCCAGTATTTTAATGCCTATCCACTTCTATGGCCAAGAATTGGGCTAGGTCTAGAACATATCCACAGAAGTAAGTATATGTATGAATTTTTATTTTACTTTTACACTAGTACTTACATTTCCATTGCATTACTAGAATAAAAGGGGGAAAAGTACACACCCTAATTTGGTCAAGTAATAAAAGTACTATGTCTTTTGTATCTTTTTAATAGGAAGTTATTTATAATGATTGAAGGTCTTGTTTTCATTCTCATTTTGGTATTTTGGTCCTTATTATGACTTGTCTTCCCATATTATTGCATATCTAGTGGTCTTATGTCATGTTTATCCCAATCACATGGGCCCCTAGCTTGTTTGTTTTAGTCATAACCTAGTTTTTTGCCCATAGGATTATAAGATGACCTTGGATAGTAGCAAACCACACTAGTGTCCACCTCAACACAATTTTACAAGGGTCAAATTTTTATCTTATTTTAGGTCCTTACCCTTAATTAGTGTCTCTTCCTATGATTTTATCTACATTTTCACCTTGTTAGATTGAAAAAAAGTATATTACATTCAAATTAAAGTTATTTATATATAAATATAATCATAAATAATTATACATATAAAACTTACTACTTTGGCACATAATTACATAAAAATTAGTCAATAGTATGTCTCAACACTGCATATTTCTCAACATCACACATATATATACATGCTTGATCAATGAAAGTCCTAAGAAAAAGTTATTCTAGCATACCATACAAGTTGATTATGTATGTTTCCTAAGGGTTAAGTACATATGATCTAAGACCCCTATCATTGGGTTTAATATAGATCATGATTAGAACAATAAGGGTTATATATCACATGATCATAATATCCCACAAGACACTTTTCCCCTTTCCTTTTGTATTTGATGTCATTGTTGTTTCATGATTTAGGTATTTTGGGTTTTGTACATGTATTCAAGAACTCTCAATCAAATAATGACATAAAATAATGATCAAAATCTCTTGAGTACATATACAAACCCAAAAGACCTCTTGAAACACCCCTATAAGTACCATGACCCTTGTCCACAAAAGGACATTAGTGTGGTGCCTTTGCCAATAATGAAGTATGCCAGTGTCTAGCTAACAACAATATTGTTTTTATGCAACTAGAATTATAATTTTAGAATTAAAAGGTTACAATATATATTCTTTCCCTATTTCAACATCATCACCATCTAGGGACACTCATTTTACTCTGGATAAGTGAATCTTCTCCTCACACTCATTATTTTAGGTAAATCAATTAAATTATCTATTTGTAATATATATCTATATTTAGCCTCTTTAATATATCCCTTTAATAATCTATGACTTACATAAGTAAACACCTCAAAATTTAAATCAATTAAAACCCTAGGTGAGGGTGTGTAAAAATCAAGAAAAAATAATTTTTTTATAAACCCTAATTTTTTACACAAAAATGGATAAGGAAAACCCTAAGATGGAACTAGGGTTATTAAGAAATATTTTAAGTAAGTTAGGTTCACCAAATGATTTAAATTTTAAGGTTTTTACTTGTGTAAATCCTATTTTGTTAAAGGGTTGAGTAAAGAGGGTAAACACACACACACATACGCACATTACAAAAAGCTAATTTAATTAATTTACTTGAAATAATAAGTGTGAGGAGAAGATTAAATTATCTAGAGTAAAATGAGTGTCCCTAGATGGTGATGATGCTAAAAAAATTCAAGAATATAGCCTGGAACCCTTTCATTTTAAAACAAGAGTTCTTGTTGCCCTAGGATAGTAGCATGGTCAGCTAGACACTAGTGCACTAGTTATTTCAAAGGCATTGTGTTAATGTCCTTTTGTGGACATGGGTCCTAAGACTTCTTAGGGTACTTCAAGATGTATTTTTGGTTTTGTATATGTGTTTAATATCTCTTGATCATTCTTATGCATCACTATTTGGTTGATTTCCCTTCAAAATTGTAATGAACACCTACACACATGAAATAATAATGGCATCAAATGCAAAAGGAAATGGTAAAAGTGGGTTGTGGGAAATTAGCTTTACCTTTATAAAAAATTATTGGTGGGGTTTATTTACCTTTACAAGTTGGTCTAGCACATGTGTTTGGTGAATTTTTAGTTATACCATATACTAGAGTCTTTGATATATAATTTGGATGACCTTGGATACGTAATTTTTTTGCAATACCTTCCACAATACATGGATATATTAAATACATTCATACAAATAGGGTAGTCATAGTTTTATAAATTCCATATGAACATCCACTTGAATAAGATAAATTTATTCCAAGACTATTAATTATCAAACCTACTAAGGTTAATCCTTTGTACAAGGGTAAACAATAGCCAATCCCATTTCCTAAGCTACCCATACTTGAGAGGCCTTTGCATTAGAGATATATAATGGATTCCACAAAAAATTCATCTGCTTTTACACAATATATTTAGTTACATAGATCAAATATGCATATTTCAATTACTTCTACTCTAAATAAAACACAAACCACTCAAAGATGGGTTCCATAAATCCCTACTCTTATTATTTCTTCATGACCACATAACCCTTTTACATATATGCATATATGACACCTATACATGCTCCTTGGTATTATCACCATTTTAATATATAATATTTTAAGTTTATAACTAACTATGAGCATCCCTTAGATGGGATCATAGGCTAGGCTAGCCTTTTCTTTCCAAAATCCTCCAAAACTTAAAAAACAAAAATTAAAGAAAATACAAAAACATGCAAATAATTCAAAATTACAATTTTTTTCAAATTCTCATATTTTATTAGCTCCTTAGAATCTATGATATTTTATTTATGTTAGTAGATATTATATCATTCCTTTCTATGTGTGTGTGTGTGTGTGTGTGTGTGTGTGTGTTTCACACATATTTTGAGTGTGATACAATTCATACCGAGACACATGATATATGCACTTATAGATGTTAGACCTCTCCTCTACTAGCATCATATAGTAAGTTGTTGGCATCTACTTCTTTGATCATAATCAATATAGGTTATATATTATTTATGATCATTTTTACATTATCATGTTTGAGCTTACATACTGACACTTACACATGCCTATATCTATGCTCATATGTTTTTCATTGTACTTGATATGTTATGTTACATAACATTTTTGTTGACACATATATATATAGGGACTAGTATGATATGATTATACTGGTTAATTATGCTTTATCTATTATTCACTTCCTTGACTATATTCCATTACTTGTTATTATTTTTCTTTTGAAACATTTGAATATATCCCTTGAGTTTTGGCCCTTGTGCTATTATTTATTGTTTGGAAATTTGAATATGTAATTTCTTTTGATAATTCATAATTTGAACATGCCCCCTATATGAAGTATTCTCGGACCATTATTTTGCATTACATTAAGTGATTTTATGTGTATGTGTGTGTTTGATTTTTCACTAAGTTTGTACAATTACTCTCTAGATATTTCTATGATCTATGTCATGCATATTAGGACTTGATGTGATCACATATTGTGAGTTTCATTGATATATCTACTTAGACACATTACCCATATATGATACATGATTCATACATAGATTATATACTTACCTTATAATTTTGAGGTAAGATACCTTCCAATTTATATCTCCCTCACCTCATAAAGGGGAATATTATGGGGGGCATGTCATAGAAGCATGACCTCCACATTTTTCATAGTTTCTAGATTTTAGTGGGGTCATATCATAAAGAGATGACCTCCACACTTACATAGTTACTCATTATTTCTATATTTATATGAGGTCACATCATAAATACATGATGTCCACACTTACACACTTTCAAAGTATCTCTAAATTTCATCAAGGCCATGTCATAAATACATGATCTTTAGAATTTCATGATTCAAGTATACACTTGGGTCAAAATCCTATACATTGCACAAATTTTACATAGATTTGATTTTTTTAAAATATTTATGATAAATATACCCTAAATTAAAAATATTAGAGGTGTATATTCTATGTTATTGCACCAAAAATTTTAAAATTTACCAATTATACTACTCATTAGGATGACCTAATTACACTAGGATGTACTATTATTAAGATTTTTATATTAATATAGTTGGTTCAATTTATAGGTTAAAGTGATTAAATCATTAAACCTCACTAGATTTATAGGTATGAGTAATTAAATAATATAATATCACCATATTTATAGGATGAGTTGATTAAATCATTCACCCTTATGATATTACATATTCAAATTTTATTTATGTGATTGAGATATAAGGGTCTCAATGTCCATGTCACAACTCATCCTTGCACTCGATTGGGGGAATAATACCTTCCAATCTCATTGTTCAATTATCTAAGGTTTAGGTTTGAATCTATTTCTTCATAAGGAAACATCTTTACCAATTCAAAGCATCAAGAGGCAACATGGTTGCATTGACACACATATGTACTCCTTCTTCACTCTTTTTATTTTAAAACATTTAACTTATTTAAAAAATTTAGATTATATGTACTAATTTATATTATAACATGATCTTGGTTATAGGTCATATACCAATAATTCACTCAAAGTGATCTTAATCAAAGGAAAAGTGTGTTATACACCCTCATGTATGCATTTTTTTCCTTTTAACTAGTAATTTCATCCTTATGCATTACTAGATTAAGGGGGGTGTAGATGCTAAAACTAAATATTTATAGCATATTAGTCTTGTACATTTGAAAAATATCAATCAAGGATCTACCCTTTAGTTACAGACCTACCTACTATTGAGAGTCTTGTATTCATCATCTCATTATGCCTAAATAATTATCTCTTAGTCTAATCCATGTCATTATAATGACCTAGATCTCCTACACTACACATAGACCTTAAAACTTGAAAAAAACCCATAACTATAAATTTTAGATATTTACCTATTTTTATCCCTCTAGACACTATCAACCATATAGGGACACTACTATTGATTATAGTGTCCATATCCTTATCTATTGTCTAGTTGCCAAAAGTCATCCAAATTATAAATGTTTCAAAACCTATGGGCTGGCCTTTTGTCTTATTGAACCCTACTATGAGATATTTTCAAAAGGTGTGGTATAAATACAAGTCTAAGCCTTCTTATTATTCATCTAGTAATTACCAATAAAATACATAATAAAGCTCAACTAATAAATTGTACAACCAAGATAGTGTACCCTACTCATTCCTATTTTCATATAAAGCATAGTAGTAGTCATTTTATAGGTTTGAAGAATTCAAAAAGCATCTCATGAGTGATATTTGTCAAATTACAAGATAGATCACTTCATGTATATTAATATAGTATATTTCACCCTTGTGCATACACATTCCCACACATAGGGTAGAACTACATAAGTTTGAGGCCCTCTTTGGAGTATTTTCTATGTAGGAAGTGCCCATTGATATAGGGGTCTTTGGGGTCAACTCAACATCATGATCCCACTAACCCATTTTTAAAAAGGTCATTCTAAAGGTGAAAAATGATGAAGAGCTAAGGTTTGATCAATCGATTAAAAAAAAACTATATCCCAAATTCTAAATATATCAATAGTAAGGTAAGAAAAAACATAGAAAATTGAAGGTGGTTGCATCAATATATAGTAATTATTCCATATTAGACACCTACATCACATCCATACACTAACATTGATAGTAGTGTTTGTGGTTACATATGTACAATTTACAGAATCTAATGACTAATCTAGAATACTGATTTTACATACTTTTTGCCTATTTCTAGTCAAAATATACTTTAAAAAACAAATTAATCATGATATATCCTTGGTATTTCAATCAATTGAACACCTTTAAAATTTGGTACTTTCTATATTCAACATATATCTTAGTATTATAATTTAAAATATTCTTTCATTTGAGTTTGCAATTGATTGGCCTACTATATATTAGTTTATCACCCTTGTAATTAAACTATTTCTATATTCTTTAACCTATCCCATACCTTCAAATTTAGGATTAGATATTCATTATAACCATTTGATCATGTAGACAATTCTAATTGAACATGCAGACAATAAACCTCAAGAGGATGTGTGGGAAGTGGATGGATTGAGGAGGGATGTGTTGGTTACCTTAATTTTTCACTATAAGTGGGTTATATTAATTTTAGGATATTGAACAAATGGACCTGGTTAGAGGGAAAGTAATCAAAAACTTTAGGAGGGATGGTAGAAGTCACTTGGGATTTCATAGACATAGAATATGTATTATGATTGATTGTAACCTTGTTTTTATTGTACATTAGAGCTCCCCAATCTATTAAAAGATTATGAAAGATAATGAATATTTTTAGCCAAAACCATAAAATTAGAATAATCATTACTTTAATTAGACAGTATACACCATGAATATCCAATATAACCATGATTTGATATTAAAACTTTGAATTTAAAAATTGCATTCAGGGTGTAACTACACAGTGTGTTTAATTTGTTGGCACTCATATATAATGATCCAAATTGTAAATAGTTAACAAGACCCATAAGGGTACTGAATATAGAGGATTCTATCATCCCACAGCTTCACCTTCTCATCTTTAAAGTATATTGAGAGTAACTTCCCAGGGCTAACAACTTACTGGTGTTTTAAAAAACCAATTGACCAAAAGGATTTTGATGACTAAAAAAAACCCTATGCAATTTTTATATATGTGTTGGATAAATGGAAGATAAAGTTTATATATAGTGATATATAATATATTGAGTATAGGAGAAGTACCCCTCACACCATGGCTCAAGTAAATTGATGACCAATTTACCTAGAACAAAAACTCTTATGAGCTTTAAAATTATCAAACATAGTTATAGAAATCAAGAAAGAGAAAAAAATTGAAAACCAACACAAGAGAAAATATTGCATAAAAATCAAGAATCCAATTTGAAACCCCTAGGTTAAAGATAAATTCTAGAGTAGTTCTAACTTAAATCCAATAAAGGACAATTAGATTTCTCTTTAGTGTATAGGAATAATGAAATCAACTAAACCCCTAAGACAAAATAAATAAATAAATAAATAGTTAAGAAATAAAGATGATCACCAATATGTTTTAACGTATTTTTGATTTAAAATTATTTAATAGGAATAATATGTTGAAAGGTAAATTAGATTTTAATATATGGAATCAAATCATAATCTGAATGTAAAAGCTAATTGATTGAAATTAATTAAAAAGTGGTGTATGTTAAATATAGTAAATAAAACCAAGACTAAGATACTGAGTGTTTTCTAATTTTTGGTTGACTTCATTAGCTATCAAATAATGAAAACTAGGATTAAACATGCTTATGATAGATTAGCTCTGTAAATAGAGTCTATGGATATATTTGGACAAGTTTCCACTCCTTGGATAACTGCACAATACGACCTTATTTATTGAATACATATATGTCTTCTATGAAATTGAAAAAAATATAATTTCTCCACTTCATACACTTGTGTTTGTTGAGAGGGCTGACATATTATAAATTTATTAATATCATGAACAAACCTCTATTTTCCTTCTCCTTTCCTTGAAAACTCCAGGTATACTTATGAGAACTAAAAACTAGAAAAAAAGAAGGGGAAGTGTAATGGGATGAGTTGACCCCAATCATCCCCATTAACGATTGATTATTTCCTACATATCCATATACTCTAAAGAGGGAATCAAACTACATGTAGATATACCCTTTTACCTTATTTTTGTTAAAAATAAATAAATTTTGTTATGCTAATAGGTGTAAAACTAGGTAGATATCAAAATGATAAATATATAAAATACTCAATAATTCTAATTTTCAAAATAAAAAAATATGGAAAATTTTTATTTTCTGAAAACACTAAGAACAAATATACTTAGCTCAAAACAAGTTCTCTATTGACTATCTCAGATGTATATAAATGAAAATTAGAAAACATGTGTTGTGCATGCTCAAGATCAAGGACATAATATACAAATGTTCTTTGATAAGTCCACTCTAGTTGGAATATAATGCAGGTAGATGGAGTTTGTTGACCACATACCTATCCCAATTGACCATTATTGGTGACTAATAGAGAAATATAAAATAATATTTTTATAGCTACAGATCAAAAGTAAGATTATAGAGTATTTTTGGACATGACTATTGTTAGCTATCCAGATAGCACTCAATAGAGATCAAATTGCTAAAGTCTAACTCATACCTGGACTAACATGAGAATGATCTAAGGCTATGGGATGCCTATATCTAGATCAAACCTCTATATTTTGATGAAGTTAGTTCCTCTAAAAATATGAATTAATGAATAATTACTAAAATTATTTTGAATTTTAGGGTGAAAAGGGGAGAAGAAACTGAAACTAAAACCTACTTTACCATTGGTGATGTACCTGAATAATTATTTGTCCTCTAAAAGCTTTGAAACTAAGTCACACATGGATCAAAAATAAAATCTACAGACTAGTCCCAAACATTATTGTTTCAAAGGAAGGCTTGAAACAAGATTTGTAGATTAAAGGTATGTGCATGAAGGTCTCTAAAGACACTGCATAGAAATGATATTCAATGAAATTTATTTTCTTAGCTCTTTAATTAACCTATTGAGAATGAAATTACAATAGTATGTGAGGAAAGGAGTTAAAAAAGATGACAACTATCACACTTATATGTAGAAACACAATCAAGAATACAAAATACCACCATAAAATGATCTGTAAACAACTCTCTTTATTGATTTCTATTGCAATTTATAATTTCTATATCTCTTCATATATATCTTTAGGGATTCTTTTTAAAAATGACTTTGAAGCCTATAATATATAGTGAATAGAATAGAACTAGACAATGTGGCATACAATATGGAAGAGGAGATCAAATCCACTTCATGTCAAGTCAAACTTGAATTATAAACTAATTTTGAATATTGAATATATCTCCCTTTAATGAAAAATTTGCATGGGCCTCTCTTTTACATTGGAACAAGGAATGGTGGGCCCATATTGGACTTTATTAATCTTCATGCATGCATACTACACCAAATTTGGATGTTAACCCCTTCTTTAATTTATTTGGAAGTGTTAGAAATCCTTTTCTTTCATGAAAACAAAGGAATATGCATGCATGTTTGGTTTACCCATGACTAGTCAACTAAGAGTCATTGGTAGTTCAAGGCTAGTCAACTACACTTTAAGACCTCCTTGTATGAAAATGGTCCTTGAAATCTAAAGTGTGCTTAATATATCTAAAGGCATAATAGATAAGTGGTGATAAAATTCCATTTGCACTCCTTTCTTAGTCTTCCAATGCCAATCTTCAAATCAAACTTAATTTGTTGCAAGGACAAAGTCTTCATATGCATGGGCCTGATAGAGCTAAGACTGTTTGCTTTAGGTAGCTTCAAATATATATTCTAGTTCACATGTTTAAAGTTAGCTCCATGCATCCACTTACCTTGGTCAAAAATTACTTCTTTGACCTCCAATGAAAAATCTCCTAGGTTGACTTGGTTTATTGGCTATCAAAATTGACCTGGTCTATTGACTCTTTTGACCTTTCTCACACCATTAGATTTTCATGGTATGAGTTAACCCAACCCCTTAGATATTTTTGGTCCCACTAATGCTATCCTTATCATCATTCTATTATATTTAGATGTATGTTTGAATTCCAATCATTAGAGCTTACATTTTGAACTCAAATGACTAATTATCATGGTTTATGTTTGACATCTACACACCCATTATTTGACATCCATATGACTGTCATTGACGTCTATGTGACCATAAAATTTTTGACCCCAATGGATAATTTAAAATATTTATTTTGATGTCTATAGGACCTTTAATGATGTTTATATGACTATTAATGATGTTTATGTGACCATCACACTTTGAAATCCAATAGTTATTTGCCAAGGCTTGAACTTGATGCTCGCATGACCGTCTTCATCTACTTGTTCTTATTTTAAGTATTATATATAAAGATAGATAACTCATCGAGACATAAAATTTATAGAGGATAATATTAGAATTAAGGGAATCATTTCCATGTTATTCTTTTAGCCTAAAATTCTTTTTAAGCAAACTTATAAAATGCACAAAAGAGTTGACCAATATTATTTTTTCATGACATCCTGATGATCGTCTAGCTTCTCAAGGTCTATATTAGTCATTTTTATTAAACAAGGACACTATGAGGCATGGAAAAGCAAAATAATATAATTATAATCAAAAATTGAATGATAGGGGTTAACATTTGGCTTATGAGGCTAAAAATCTTAACATTTCTAGTGGCTCACAAGGGTTAGCTAACCTACTGGTCAAGAAAATGTAGAATCTCTAGACTATACTCAAGCTTGGACTACATATGTAAATTGGGAAAACTTGCAAACACATAGACACAATGGAAAAACTAACACAAAAAACATGTACACCTATGTACTTAGAAGAAATAACTATAACATACTAAAAGAGAATAATAATTATTGGAATCATGTGCACATGTGGACATAGAGGAATGAAACTATGACTATGTATAAAAGAGTGACTCTCCTAATAGCACTACTTGAGGAAAATCCCATTCATAGGAATGGGAAGTTCCTATCCACTCAATCTAGATTATTGGAAATCATTTCTTTCCTTACAATCAGTGATAATATAAGGTCTACTCCAAAGGTTATCAAATTTAGATTGCTTACCCAGCTTTGCATGATCTTCATCCCATTTGAGTACTATGTCTCTTTGTTGGAATGTATTTGATGAAGCTCTTTTATCAAAAAATTTATTGACTTGTTATTATTTTGACCACATGATATGCATGGAATCATCTCTCATCTCCTCCAATTCTCTTAGTTCATTCATCCTAACCTCCATTGAATCACTTTCTAAAAGCTCTAGCTGGTGTGCAAACTCTAAAACTAAAAGATCCAATGAGATGTTTAGACTTGCTTCTATTCCATAAACTAAGAGATAAGGTGAATGACTAATCGAATTCTTGGGGGTGATCTTATCATCCCATAAAGTAGTCTTTAGTTTTGTATGCCATGATCTCTAATTATCTTCCATTATTGTTTTGATGATTCAAATCAGGTTCTTGTTAGTGGACTCAACTAGTCCATTACCCTATGGATATTAATTTGATGAATATGTTATATAAATACCTTTCTCAAGAGACCATTCACATACCTTTTCACTTATGAATTCCAAAGAATTATCCTATATTATAGTGGAAGGTACTCTAAAATGGGAGACTAAACTTTCATAAAACTCAAGTACAAAGTTTTCATTTACCTCTTTTTGTAGGAAACATGCTATCTATTTGTGGCCATCAAAGACTTTCCAAATTACCTCATTGTTTGAAATTGAAGGCCTGCATACAAATTTGATTTATATCTAATTCTTATTATCCTTGAGCTGATCCACTATATCACATTGTGCTCCTATGGATGCAACTCTATCTACATGTTGATTGGCTCCTCTAGGAATGGAACAGATATCAAATACTAGGAAATATTCCATGAGATCCCAAACTCTATGATTATAGGCTTTTAGGAGATGTTTCTTTGGTTCACTTAAAAATCTAACTTGTTTCACTACCAACTCACTATCACCTTTCACCTACAAAATATTAATACCTCTCTTTCTAGCCCATTGAAGACCATGAGTAAGAGCTTCATACTTTGTTATATTTTATGTACAACTAAATTTAAATATAAATAAAGAATAATACCTTTTATTTTGAGGTAAAACCAACATTACACCAACCCCACTCCCATTCATTACTCTAGATCCATCAAAGAACATATTCTACAACCGTTCTTAATCCTACTTTGAGCTAGTGAGTCTAGGTAATGAGTCACCTTCATGCATGTAATAGACACCAAAACCAAATTATTCATAGAAATGGTTATTAGTAGCCCACTCATCAAAGATTAGATTTGGTATACCTTCAAGTAGTTTATATGGTTCTTGATCAATAGTGTCCTCATCTTCTTCTAAAATACTACAATTCATATTAGAAATATTTGGCATATATGGTTCAAGGTGAAATCTAGAAATAAACTATGATATTATAGTGAATTTGGTTCCATATTTGGTTCTAAAAACCATGTATGACCAATCTGAAGAAAGTTAACCTCCTATTTTAGCAATAAATTCTCTAAATAGGCACAGTCTAAAATATGGAGGTAAATCAACAACTATATCTTTTGTAATGGTGAAATTTGGACAAGCAGCAAGTAAAATCTTAATATCTTTGAGAATGCCCATAATATTTTTGGGAGAACCATCCAAATGTAAGACTCATTTTTCATGAGGTTCATACTTGAGTCCTAGTTTGTCAACTATGGATTTAGGCATGACAAAAGTACTAGTTCTACTATCAAACATATAATTATGGACAACATAATCTCCTATGATAATTAAAAGATAAAATGGAGGAGGCTTAGTTACATTAGGAGCTTGAGGCTCAAAAAATGGATTAAAGTTGGTTATAACAACACTTACTCTTTCCTTTTTGGGTGGTCTATCAAATATATTAAGATTTAAAATATCCTCTTGCAAATACTCCTCTTGCTTTGCAATTAGTAGTGTATCCCACATTGAAATTGATATTGAAGACTTCTTCATATGATCCATAATACTAAGTGGATAAGTGGATATCCATGGCTGAAATTTAGGAGTAGGAGGGGCTCCCAAATGTTGTGTGAACTGAGGAATGTAAATCCCTTTCATATCTTTCCCTTTACAATTTTGAACTTACTGGTTTGATGTCTTTTAAAGTAGTTCATGAGTAGAGTTATTTTTTTATGGTTGAGAAGGAAAATAAGCTACCCTTTTAGGACCTGATCCTTCACCAATTTCCCTTTTCTTGGATCTAGTATGGGCTACAACTTAATTATCAACACTAGACAAATTTTGAATTTGATTTAGTATTGTGTTCATAATAATTATCACCTTCATGGAAATTCACAAATGTAGTTTTAGTAGGTGTTTTACCAATACCTTATCCTTTATGATTTGGCACTTTTACTTGAGTAAATGAAGGAATGTCTCCATATGCTAGAGAGGCTTCCTTATTCTGAGAAGGTGGCTGGTTTTCATATGGAGGAACTAAACTATGTTGCATATAAGACTAATGTGAGCTCTCCCTAGTTGGATCCATTTCCATATTATTCACTTGATCCCATTGATTATTCTATTATCCTTCTTGAGCATAATTTCTCTAATCTGGCACTATAGCTTTGGAATTTATGAGAGCATTAGGATTATATTGCCTTGATTGATAATTCTACCCTTATCCTTGTTGATTGGACTAATATGATAGCCTATTATACCAATCATTTTGATTAGTGTTCTGATATGGCTTGTATGGTGGAACTTGATATCTTTATAATGTAATAAACTTGTTGTTATGAGTCTTGAGGAGACTCTCTATCTTTCCTAATCTGTCAATTTGATCACCTTTTATTTGATAAAACTTTATTGAATCTAGAACTAAATTAATAGTTAGAGTAGGAGGATGGACCTCTAGAAAGAGAGGCATTGATGGCCTTGGAGATAGCTTGATTACTTTTATAAGGAAATTTTTAGCCTTGATTACTACTTCAAAATCTTTAGGTAGAGTTTTCCATCACATGGATTGAATCATCATAGCCAGATCTAAATCGAGGGCCTTCAAATAATACAAAAATCATAGTTGGGTGTAGGCTTGATATCTACAAGAATTATGTCCCAAGTATTCTAGAATATATAATTTAAATTCAACATGAATTCATTATTGAATCTCTTGATTGTTATAAGATTATTCATCTGTGAAAGATGAGCACTCTTGTCCTCAAAGTTCTTACATAATACCTCTCCAAATTCATCCTAATTGCTGATTGATGTAGGAGTTAATCCTCTAGAGCACTAAAGTTATTTCCCTTTAAAATAATTTGATAAAAAACTCATTGCTACATTTTCTTGGGTCACATGATGCACTAAACAAAGATTATCAATATCTGCAATATGCTACATAGGTGTAACTGGATTTCCCCCTATAAAATAAGGAAGAGACTTTAGAGTAGAAGCTAGAATATCATCCCATTAAGTAATATTCAGAAGAATTCCACCATTGAAAGGCATAAAGGATTGTCTTCTGGGAAAAACCATCTAAGGTATGGGATTTATAACAATGTTTGGTTGAACAATATTGGCTTGAACAAGAGGATTTTGTGCAAAAATATGGGGAATAAGAGGTGTAGGATTTGACTAAGAGGATTTCTTATTCTTTTTTGATTGGAAAGATAACTTAGATAAATGTGTCTCTTTCCCTTTTCCAGAGGATATTTTGATAAATCTAGGGGGCATGAAAAGTATGCAAATCTAAAAATGATTCACTTTGTGTGAATAAGTTGTCCCACTAGGCATGCCAAAATTATTAGCTATATAGATAGCACCCAATATATATTAGATTACTCAAGTCTGACTCATACCTAGACTAATAAGGGAATAATCTAAGGTCATGGGATGCATATATATAGATCAAATCTATAGATTTTGATGAGGCTAGTTCCTCTAAATATATGAATTGATCAATAATTAATAAACCTATTTTTAATTTTGGGGTGAAAAAGGGAGAAGAAAATAAAAATGAAACCTAATTTACCTTTGGTGATGCACCTAAATAATTATTTTTCCTCTAAAAGATTTAAAACTAAGGCACACATATGTATCAAAGAGAGAGTCTATAGACTAGTCATAAACATTAGTGTTTTAAAGGAAGGCTTGAAAGAAGATTTGTAGATTAAAAGTATGTTATGAAGGTCTCTAAAGACACTACATACAAATTATCTTCAATGCAATTTTTGTTATTAGATCTTAAATTGACCTATTGAGGATGAAATTATAGCAGTAGGTGAGGAAAAGAACTAAAAAGAATGACAAATATCACACTTATATGAAAATAAAAAATTAAGAATACACACTACCACCATAAACTAATCTACAAACAACTCTATTGAATTCTAGTGAAACTTACAATTTTTGTATCTCTCTGTATATATCTTCAGGGATTCTTTTAAAAATGGCTTTAAAGCCTACAATATATAGAGAATAGAACATAACTAGCCAATGTGGCATACAATATGGAAGAGGAGATCAAAGCCACTTCATGTCAAGTCAAACTTAAATTATAAACTGATTTTAAAGCTTTGAATATATCTCCTTTTGATGAAAAAATTACATGGGCTTATCTTTTACATTGGAACAAGGAATGGTGGGCTCATTTAGGACTTTGTCAATATTCATACATGCATGATACACCAAATTTTGATGTTAACCCCTTCTTGAATTGATTTTGAAGTGTTATAAATCCTTTTCTTGCATGAAAATAAAGTAATATGCATGCATGTTTTATC
>JARHVA010002918.1:1585000-1780000 GCA_037957365.1 Torreya grandis | reverse complement strand
GCAGTGGTCTTATCCTTAAGTACTTTTTGATTTTTTTCCTAATATGTCATTATCATAAGTTTACTTTTTCTATATCTTTTTGTTTAACCCTAAACTGGATAAGGATATTATTATGAAAAATAGGGTTAAGAATATATAAATTATTAATAACAAGGGTGACATATATATATATATATATATATATATATATATGGCTAATTTACTAAAAAACTTATATAAAACATATACTAAATTTATTATATCGAGATATGAAAAAAAATGAAAGGTATAACTAAATTAGATATGGAAATAAAAAATAAATAAGATAATTAATTAGTTTTGATGCTAATACAAATCTAAATCTAGAACATGCATAAAGCAGATTAGAAGAATATTCTAGAACAATCACCAAATTCTAGATTAAGTGCCTCTAAAGTTATAAACACTTGTGTTGTCTTGGGACAATTATGTCAATGTTAGTGTCTAGGGTGTATTATATGGAATAACTACTAAAATAGGATGAAACCACTTGGATTATTATGTTTTTTTTCCCTTAATTCTAGTGCATTCATATCTATGTCATGGACTATCGATCCTTGTCAAATAGAAAAACCATAGTTCTTCATCTTCATAGTAGCTATGGGGAAAATGAGTTAGTAGAAACATGGTGTTGAACTTCCCTAAATACCCCTCTATCAATGATAATTGCCTCCATAGCCAATAATCTGAAGAGAGCCTTAGACTTATGTAGTTCTTGCCTATGTGTTGGCTTGTGTGTGAATAATATAATGTGTGATAAGTAAGTATAATAGTGACCTAGATTGTAACATGGAAAATATAGTTATTAGATTGATCCTTTAGTAATTTTGACTTGTATATGTGATGTCCCTATAAATAATGTTGAAATAGGAGAAAACATGATTTTTTTTCTCAATTTATACTTGATAAAGTGATTTTGATAAGTTTCCTTAGTTTGTGGTAGAACATTTTTAGGTTAAGAATGAATGAGGGTTGATATTATATTTATACCAATCCATTTTGAGAATATATCACATAATAACACTTAAGCCAACCATTAGGATATGTTTCATTTGAAAATTATATGACTTTAGGGAATTGGATGATTAAATCAAAGGCACTTATGTCAACATAAACATCTGATTAGGATGCAAGTGTATAAAAAGAATATTTATAGAGGTGGAAGACAAGTAGGTTTTAATAATTCTAGGAAGGATAGAAGTCCTGGTTCATCAACATTATATTGGTTAGACTAAGAGATAGGCTAAGGGAAATAAGAAAGAGTAGATGAAAGACTTGTAGAAGTAGAAAATGTTTACAACTAAGAGAAACAACCAAGGTCCAAGTTTTCTAAGTGTAAAAGATCAAGGTGCTATATAATTCATAAATTTCATATACATTTATTCCCCTTTAATCTAGTAATGAAATTGATAATTTAAAACAAATGAATGCATACCTAGGTGTGTTTAAGACACCTTTCCTTTGATTGAGTCCAACTTGAGTGATTTGATGGTGACTAAATTACAATCAAGATCATGCTATGATATATAATATAAAATTTAAATCATTTGTAATTATTGAAAATGAAAGAGAGCATGGTTTAGGAGTACACCTATGTATCGATGTAATTGCCTTGCCTTTTGGCAATTTTATTTGAAAGATGTATCATTATGAATTAATGAAACTAATATTATTACACATATAATTATAAAAATTTCATATGTCTAAGGAATAGAAAGGGAGAGAGAGATAAGAGGGCCCATACCCCAAATCTTATAGTAAAGGTGGATCGCCACTTGGTAGTTGAGACTAGATAAATTGTGCAACTCAATCATAATTATAACCTAGTGAGTGTGAGTAAACTAAGTCAAATTACACTATAAAAATGGTGAGGCCATATGATATAATCAAATACAACCCAAAACTTGGCAATATTGAGTGATTTAATCACCTCAACTATGCCAAAAAGTGAACCACACTACTACAGTAGATTGGCTGAATATAGTCTATAAAATTCTAACCTAGTGGATGATGATAGTACGTAAATTTTTATATGAATTTAAAAATGATTTAATTTTAAAATATTAGGTGAAAATTGCATAACATATTCATCTTAAGTATGTCTCATGATGAAACTATGTATAACAATGGTACCAATTTATAGAATTCTACCATAAATGTGTATATGAATCATATAATAGTGTGATTTGGTCAATTTGAAAACTAAGTGTGGAGAGAATGTTTATAAAACATTCCCCCAATGTATATCTTATGAATGTGTGTAATAAATGTCTATACGCCATTCCCCCAATAAATTTAAAACTATGAATGTGTGGAAGTCATGCCTCTATGACATGCCCCCTTTTAAGGTGATGGAAGATAGAAACTAGTAGTTACCTCACCTAAAAATGATAAGATAAATATATAACTATGAAATAACCATGTATCATATAAGAGAAATTGTATAGGTAAATATATCATTGAATCACCATAATGTGATCACATCAAGTCCTAAGATGCATGCCAGAAATCATGACAACATCTAGATAATAACAATACGAGCTCAACAATCAATCAAGCACACACACAAGTGCACTCAAAATAAAATCAAAATATAATTATATAAGGATACCAAAATCAAGGGTCATGTTCAAATTTCACATAATCAAATGGACATGACTTATTCAAACATCCACAAAAACATGAATGGCATATTAAAATGTCCATATAACAAGTAATGACATATTCAAATTTCAAAGAAGCAAACAAAGACATGGGGGCCATAAATAATGAAACATATTAAAATTATCAAAAATAAGACAATATAATGGTAAGACACTCAAGGAAGTGCATAAAGGAAATAATAAGCAACTAGCATAAACATATCATAGTAACCCATGGATCTAATGTGTTAGCAGTAAATGTCAGGTACATAACATATCAAATACACTGTGAAATATAGAAGCATGTATAAAGGCATGTTTAAGTACATATATAATCTCAAACATGATAATGTAATATGACTTGGATGTATTGTGATCATATAGTCATATTCCCACAATGTCCCAAGGATGTGAGTAAAAGGAAATCCCAACATTTAAGAGTGCACAGATCATGTATATGTGTATGCCTATATCACACTCAAATAGGAGCATGAAACACGTGTATGTAGAACTATATTATATGTTATCCATCAACATAGAGCTAACACATAGATGACAAGGAGACAAAATAATATGTAGATGACAAAAATATTTTTTGAATTTTGAATGTTTTTGATTTTTTTGGTATTTTTGGAATATGCAAATAGACTACCCTATGATCACATCTACAATATACTCATAGATATCTCTCCACTATAAATCTATTATAATAAATTAGTGACACTATCGAGGAACATGCATAAGTGTAATATCTATCACTATAGTATCTGGGATGCTCTGCATATGTATAATGGGAATCGATGGTCATGAATTAAAAAATAGGAGTAATAAGAGTATGGGTTCTTGGAACCATCAATAATTTTTATATGGTTTATTTAAAACAATAAAAATAGGAACATGTGTAGGTGATTTAGATATCTGACTATGGTGTGTATTAGATGAAGATTCTATGGGATCCAATGTATGTATTTGATGTAATGGTCTCTCAAGTACTGGCCACCTATTAAAAAGGATTGTCTATTGATTTTTTATTTTTTAGTGGATTAGCCTTTGTAGGATTGATAATTAACTATTTGGGTATAAATTTCTCTTGTTTCATAAGATGCTCATATGAAACTCTAGAAACTATAATTACCTAATTGGCATGAATTCATTTAACACACTTGTGCACTATAGAAGGTATTGCTTGAAGAGTATGTATCCAAAGGCATCCAAATAACATATCAAATACACCCATGGAAGGTATAACTAAAATTTACTAACCATACATGTGGGACTTACATGTAAAGGTAAGTCAATCTCATAAAGAACCTACTATGAGGTCCCATTGAATGCTCTAATAGATTTGGTAAAAAAGTGTAAATAATGATGAGTACAACCCATGTGTGTAATTAATGTCATGGTAAAAACATTATGTTTTGCACCATTATCAATCATAACACTGAATATAGGTAGTTTATCAAGGTATGCTTGAATGAATAAATAATGAAGATCTAAATCATCATCCTTAATGTCACTGTCATTGAAGGTAATAGAAGGTATTTAAATAATAAGAGGTATATATCATTTATAAGTACCCATAATCCCATCTAATGGGTTACCCATTATGTGATGGAGGAGGATGGGCATTGTATTCCATTTTCACTTTTGGTTCTTTCTTATAAGGGTTTTACAAAGGATTGTTAAATATTTTCTATTTCTAGTGATCACTAGGTTGTGAATCTGATTCCTTTGGAGGATCATCAAATGTAATTTTTTGGTCATCAATGAGGTCTTGGATCTTATGTTTCAAGGTAAAACATATATTCATAGAATGCCCTAGTCCCTTGTGATAATCACAATAAGCATTTGAATCGTACCCTTTGGGTAAAGGTCTATTCATATCAACCTCTATAGGATGAGGGAGAGATATAAGATGATACTCTATAATCCATGGGAGCAATGAAGTGGGAGACCTAGGTAAATGTGAGAAATATCTCCTCGGTGCCTTAGATAAAATAATTTGCTTAGATTTTTATAACAACATAATGTCCAATGTTTTTTTCTTTATGTGATAAATGGGTTGAGCTATACTATGTTAATGTTTTCCCAACGCTTATCATTTTTATCCATATTTTAGTAAATATAAAAGGCCAAAATTATATTAATAGGGTTGTAGCATAGGATCACTTATTTGTTGGAGTATTGCTTTATGTTTGAGGGGATTAGTATCAATTAGACATATGTAAATATAACCTTGATGACTAAATTTTAAGTAGGCTTGAAAATAATATGGAACTACATACATTTCATATATATAAGGCCATCACAATGATATATTATAGTTTGCCTAATTTGGCATAACTTAGAATAAATTAGGTAATGTATAGGGAACCACAATAATATTCAATGTTATTTATCCTAATACTTGTGAAATATTATCAAATTCCTTAATTCTCATATTATATGGTTCCAAATCTAAAGGTATAATGTCAATTAAGGAGAAAGCATATATGTTATAAATGTTGAGCTCTAAACCATTATTGAGAAGAACTCATTTTATTTTTTTATTACAAACATACACTTGGATATAGAGTGGCAAGAAGCTATTTATTAGAGGTTGGGATGACATATCCTCCTTTTCAAAGGATAAATTATTTTTGGTTCATTTTATGGAGTTTAACATGAAGGCCACATATGGTTATTCTATATTCTAGGTAAAGGTTATCGTATGTAACATTTTCATTAAAATAACCTTCTAAGGTGGTGAATTTTATAACAAGTCTAATAGTGAAATTATATTTGCAGCCTCATTATGTCTTTGGTTATTTTGGCATATGCTTATGTTGGTTTTATTTATTGTGAGAAGGAAATTGTGTTTTTGAAGGCAAGTCTTGATAAATGGTATTCTTTGAGGACACCTCTTTACAACAAAAAGTAACAATGTTTGCATTGCATGTTATATTTTACATAATATATGTAAAATTAGCCAATGTCATATCATTTGGTACTTGGGTATCACACCATGCATCATATAGGACATCCTTATAGACAGTATAGTGTTTTAAAAGTTTAAAGATTTAAATCTTAGGATATATGCCACTTAATTTATCAATAAGGCAATTTTTCATGAGTTTGGGTTTGGAAGAGACTTGATCTATCTTATTTATTTAAATAATAGATTTTACCAAGCTATTTACACAATAAATTACCATAAATTAGAACTTAAAATGGGTAATAAATGCATCCATATTACACATTGATAAAAATAGAAATATAATTTTATTGTAAATTTCTATGGAAAATCATGAATCAAAAATTTATTTAAAAAATAGAAAACCCTAAGATAGGGTTTTGAATCAAAGATTAGGTTCACTAAATGTTTAACCCTAAATTAGATAAAAATCCTATTGGGATAGATAGGGATAATGATATATAAATGAATAAGCACAAGGGTGATAAATAGATCTATAACTGGATAATTTATTACAAAACTTAGATAGAAAATATACTAAATTTATTATACTAAGATATGTTAAAAATGGAAAGTACAACTATGTTAAATAGGGAAATGATAAATTTATCTAGTTTTGATGCTAGTAAAAATTTAGATCTAGAATAAACAAAAAGTAAATTGGAAGATTATTTTGGAATAGTCACCAAATTATGGATTAAGTGCCTCTATAGCTGTAGACACTTGTGTCATCCTAGTATAGTTTCATTAATGATAGTACCTAGGTTAGATGTAGGTGTCATGTAAAGAATAACTAATAAAATAAGATGAAACCAATTGGAAGCTTCTAGATTTGTTATCACCTTCATTATGGTGCATTAAAATCTAGGTCATAGATTTTCATTCCTTGGAAAATATCAAAACCATAGTTTTTCATATTCATAGTGGATATGGGGAAAATGGGTTAGTGGGAACACAATGTTGAGCTACCTCAGACACCCCTATATTAATTATCTCTAACTACATAGCCAATAATATTAAGAAGACCTCAAACTTCATGTACTTCTCCCCTATGTGTTGTCTTGTGTGTGAATCATATAATGTGTGATAAGAAAGTACAAAAGTTACCTATATTTTAACTTGGAAAATATATCTCTTGGGATACTCATTTAGTACTTTAAATCTATAGATGTGTTGTCCCTATTACTGATATTAAAATAAAATAAAATATACAATATTTTCTTAATTGAATGCTTGATAGAATGATTTTGATAAGCTACCTTAGTATATGCTAGGTATTTTTTAGGTTAGGAATGAATGAGGTTTCATATTATATCTATACCAATCCCTTTGGATAATATCTCATATAATATCACTTAGGATGAGCATTAAGATATGTTTTATTTGTAAATTATATGACTTTAGGGAATTGGACACTTGCATCGAGTAAGGACACTTACATCGATATAGGCATCTGAATGGGACATGAGAGCCTGGGAAGCATAAAAGTAAGTACATGTACATAACTTATAGAAGGTGGAAGATAAGTATGTTATAAGCATTATGGGCAAGACATAAGGCCTAATTCATCAAGATAAAGATGGTTGGACTAAGAGATATGGCCATAAGAAAGAGTAGATTCAAGACATGTAGAAGCAAGAAGGGTCTAAAACTGAGATGAACAACCAAAGGTATAAGTTTTATAAGTGTACAAGATTTATGTGTTATACAATTCATAGATATCATCTCCTATCAGTCATTTTAGCATAGTAAATTAGGATAAGTCCATGGTTAATAAACACAAATAATCTATGCTTCTTTCCACTTAGAAAGAACCTATCTAAAAGTATTTTTTGATTATATTCCTAGTATTAAGCTTGAAAAATAACATATTTTACTAATACCACTTTAGAACATTCAAAATAGTCAATATAAATCCTAGTTTGAGCTAAGTTATTTTCTTCCTAGTGTTTTCTAAAAATAACAATTTTCCATATTTATCATTTATCAAAATCAAAATTGTTAATTATTGTACATCTTTAGCATTTTGATATATTATAGTTTTACACCTATTATAACACTCACATTTATTTTTTTATAAGAAAATTTGGTAAAACATATTGGTGAAACCCATGTATTTGTTTTAAGCATTGATTTTCCTTTTTGACTTTTATTCTATGGTTATAGCTAGATTTCTAATTTTTGAACACTAAAAAGAATTTCTCTTTGACTCATCGCTTCATAATTCCTATTTTATTACATAAAAATATCTTATTTTCATTGGTTTTCAATGTCCTTTTCTCTATTTTCTTCCTTGAAATTATGTTCCCATAGTTTTAGAAATCATAAGAGTTATCATTTTGGGGAAAATAGTCTTCAATGTTACCTGAGCCATGGTGTGAGGGGTACTACCCTAATAATCAAACCATTAGATGACATAATATATGTATTTTAGTTTCCATGTACCTCAAAATATATTGTAAATTCCAAGGTTTTTATTTTTTATCTATAATAAACCTTTGAATGTCTATTATTACAGTGCATAGGTAAGAATTTATCCCCAATAAATTGCTCTCAACATAACTTATAGATAGGATAATGTGGATATTATATGATGGGATACTCTTTAGTTAGTGACTTTGGGCCATGTTTTTTTAATTGGTAAACAAGAGGGTTTTTTGGATCAGGGACCCAAACCTATATAATAAGCTAGTATACACAACCTTGTAGTCCATAGTTTCAATAAATTTTATAAGTTAAAATATAAAATAAAAAAATAATGTAACCAAAAAATGAAATAAAATATTAGAAAAATGGCCTCCAAAGGATCATTCTATTTAGATCCATGTCTAATTTTTGAAATAATTGGGGAACTTAAATAATTTCCTTAGTACAACCATTACACTTAACCTTCTTGATAGAGAACATCTAGGCTTGTTATATCATTCCTCCCATTATGACTCTAAAAGACTCGATACCAATAATGCCATTTTTCATATAGAATTTACTAACAATCACCAAAATCTTTATGTTCTATTTTAACTTTGCTTTATCACTTTTGAGAGTCCTCATTTTGTGTCTAAGCCTTTTTAGCTATATATTCACCTCACTTTGTTCTTCCTTATTGTGAAGAAAGATAATATTCTAGATATAATTTTTCAATTATTCCTTTAAGATAAAATACTCCCTAAAAATCCACCTAGTAAATACCTTTTATAATCTAAGTTCCTCCCCCAACTTATCCTCCTTACTCTAATTTTTAAGTATCTCCCCTAAATTGTCAAAATCAACATTGAGGTTATGATGGTCTTTTCCTATCAAGGGATGAATTTCCTTACCTTTTTTATTTGAATATTTAGTGGACTTACCTTCCATATCTCCTTATTCTTTAGGATAAAAATTATTCTTTACTACTTTTAGCTTCCTCATCTCATAGACCAGCCTTTAAGGCTTTAGAAGTGCTCCTCAAATTTCATCTAAAAACCTCCCTATGATAACTCTATTTTCCATGAAAATTAATACAATTATTCTTGGCCAAATTATCTCCATCTCAGATAATATCAATCCCTATAAATTTATTTCTTTTGAATTTCTCCTCAATGGTCATTTGATACCTCCTTTGAATGAACTCTATTTTTACCGAGCCAGAATGCAAACTTGACTCTTATTAACCTCCTTAAAAAAATTATGAATCAAGAAAATTATAATACTTCATGTAGAGGTTGATATTGATTCCCTATCTTAACATCCATAACAAATATCTTAAGAGAATGAATGATGTAGAAAGGAATACTGAGGGGAATATTATGGTGAAAATAGTTTAGGAAAATGAAATAGGACCAATGCACTACTTTTGGCCTTCCTTCAAGAGTAATAGATAATATTACATATCTAGTCACTTATTCAAATGGATAAGGGAAAAATTCATGGGAAAACTCATTTTGTAAAGGAATTATATCTTCCCCTTGTAATAGGAATTTGATCTTCTTCTCCTTAAAAGTTTTGCTAGTCTTTAAGACTTTAGTGAACTCTACTTTAAGACTAGTGACTTAAGAAATGAGATCCTCAATAATCCAAATTTACACACAATTAATATCCAAAATTCTATTATTCCACCCCTTCAAAAAAATGTCTAAAATATGATCATAACAGCCCTCAACTCATTGCATAAAATTGGCCATTCCACCTTCCTGAAGAATTTTCTACATCTTTCCATCCTCTTTGATGTAGTCCAACATGATTGACTCAATTTTTTAGAGATGTCCACTCATATTTAATCCCATGAAATTAGGCTTAAATTTACCAAAGAGAATAATACTTCATGCAACAACATGAGCAGTGACATGATTCCATTGAGACTCCCTACAATACTTGAGAGTTTCACATACGTTATTGACATCATTATAATTATTGTCCATCAATACCAAATATTTTTTCTTGAATATTGAGCTCCACCACCTAATGATCTAAAAAATGAGACTTATGACAAGACATAAGACATTAATACTATTAGTATTATCTTACCTCATGAATATAGAACACATTATATTGAAATGTACACTTCCAACTCAATCCTTTGATGAGTTGTTTTAGGAAAAACTTCTTTACTGAGCCATTTTTTAAAGCTCCTTGAAGAAACATAATCATTTAAAAACTAATGTAATGAATGATTCCCCTCCTTGTATATATTTTGGATACAATTTTTTTGAAAGGAATTGATCAAGGTAGTAGATTCCTCCATTTTTTTTGATATTCTAGCTAATCAAATTATTTATAAATAGATAATTTATGATATTGAGTGATTCTCAAGCTTGTTTATACCTAAATATTTTACAAGTATCAAGCCCATAAATATACAAGTGCTTATACCTAATGGTTATTTTGATTTCCCATTCTTCTTATAAAATATACTATAAAACTAACTTTATCATCAAGAAGTATTCCTCCTCTTCTTTAAGCCCCTAGGTTTCCCTTGGATTACCCATCAAATTTGAGTTTTACCCAACCAGGGGATGTGGATCTTGACCTTGTGTTTTTTATTACTTAATCTCTTAGATCATTTACATTTCTATTCTGGGTCTTTATCTTCTAATTGTTGGAAATCTTAATACCCTCAGTTTTTCCATTGGATTATTTTGGGTGGTCTAACTCTAATTTTTTCCATAATACTTTCATAAATATTCATGCCCATTTTATTGTTAGAAATATTCTTGTCTCTAAACAACCTATTGCTTCTCTCCCTTAAAATATCCTAAATGATGTGAGGCAAGGATGAATGCCAACTATTTCTCACATTATCATTATCAAAAAAGGAAAGAATACATGCCATCCATAAGTCTAAAAGTGATAAAGGATGCACCCAACTAATTTGGAATTTTTCTAGGACCATAATTCAAATTTCATAAGCATATGAAAAAATAATCAACAAATTGTCACCCATTTCATTCTAATTATCATAAAGAGGACATTTATTCACAAGGATCAAGCCCTTTTTCCTAAGATTATCAATTGCTAATATCTTGTTTTATACAACCAAACACAAAAACATATTTATCTAAGGAATAAGAGTCTTGTTCCATATCTCAGACCAAGGATTATCATCTCTAGGCATACAAGAGATAAAACTAATACTATATTTCACACTATAATTTCCATCAAAGTAGTTTTTATAAATAAATTCATCCTCTTGCATAATTTTTTAAATATGAAAGTTTTTGAGAATAGTATTTATATTATAAAGAATAACCTTACCTTTAAATTTAATATTATCACTCCTCATCTATTTCAAACTTCTAGCTTTGGGCCATGTTCACTATTTATATTTAAATAAATATTTATGAGATCTTACAAAGTAAGCACAACTTGACTAGCTAAACCCTTAATCTTTTTTGCACATTTCATAGTATCAAATTGAAATCACAGTAATAATGAATGAATTTTACTTATATATTTTGAATTTTAACATTACTTTATATCTTAATTTTGCAAATTTTATTTTGAATAATTATGTATCTATTTTGATCAAATCTAAATATCATATAAAGGCTAAAAGGAATAATTTAAAATCTCAAACCTTACTTAAGTCACATTTTTGTAATAATGTTCCTAGAATAAAATTACAATTGAGGAAAATATTTGTAAAATCTAGCATGACTTGGGACCGAGAATATTTATACAAACAAACTACTATAAGGAATACCACACACCCTATTAATGTGATTATCATACATATTGAGGCTAATAAAGCTAATACAAATGAAGTGGATGAAGTGAATGCCAAGGAATCCACTAAATATATAAATTACAATCATCATAATATATCAGCATTCCTATAAATTTCAAGAAATGAATAAAATAAACTAACTCAAGTTCCCACTTCTACTTCAAATGTTTCAGTTACTACTAATTCTAGTCCTACATCAACACCTAAAATTACATATGTGCTAACATATCTATATATGGGGGCATTACAAGATGATCCTAAGTAACATCTTTGATCATTCCATGCAAATTTCTTGGATTATGCTTACAATGATAAATTACTAACAAACATTTTTTCAATAAGTCTCAAATATTATGCTCTATGGTGGTTCTATGATCTTCTAATTCAATTAGTTAGATAATTCAACCCTTTGGTAGATCAACATTTAGTACATTTTTCAATCAACAATAGTGAAAATATATATTATACACAAATTTTTAACCTCAAGAAAGAGTCAAATAACCCTATCAGTGAATATGTTCTACAACATAAAACTATGCTAGCTAAGATTAAAAAATGTATGGTAGACAATCAAAACAAGATATCTTTACACAAAGTCTTCTGTCACCACTACATGAATCAATCATGTTTTTTTTTTTTTTTTTAAAATGATCTATGCCATATAGTAAAATAAAGAAAATTAAATCTCATAGATTTTAACAAGTTAAATTATGTACCAAATGTTCTATCTACTTTAAATATCATGTTTTGAAGCAAGCCAAATTACAAGATCAAATCTAACAAAAGGAAGAATAAAGGAAAATTAATAATTAATAAAATATCTAGCCATCAAAAGAGATTAAATTGATAACTCCACTGAAGAGATAATTTAATAGGCTACCACAACCTCTTCATGTATTTTTACATAAATCATTTGATTATAATCTCATATCTCAACCTCCACCATTCAAGATCTATTTGACCAAACCTCAACCCAAGGGATTCAACATTAATACATATTTTGAATACCAAAAATTTATTGGGCATTAAAAAATTAAAATTTCAAGGCTGTCATAAGATACATGATCTAATAAATGATAAAACTATTGATCTAAGCACACCCATAGAGGAAGTTAGACTATAACAAAATGATAATGCAAAGCTAAAAATATTCAATAATCCATTTAAAAACCATGGTTCTATAGAAGATACATAAAATTTATAAGTAAATTATGCATACAATGAACATCTTCCTCATAATACACATGGGCATCTAATAGACATAATTATTGGTACATTTATAGGCACATCAACACACACCTAGGGATCACATTTGATGATAGTGAAATTGATGATGATGATTCAAATAAGCATGCATTTTTTTCAATCTTACATTAAAAAGCCTATACATAGTATCATTATTTAATATGGGTCAAGTGAAAATGAATGTACAATGACACTCCTTGATAATATTGGATACACAAATCAAGATTTACAAGCTACATCAAGATTAGTTAAAGCATTCGATAAACATATATAGGATAAAATTGGGCATATATTGATACCTATTCAAGTTGGGTCAACAATAATGGATACTCCAATTATAGTTTTACCAAGCATAGGGGTCTTTATCATGTTATTAAGATGACCTTGGGTACATAGTATCCATGTAGTATCATTTATAGTATATAGATACCTCAATTACATACATTGTAATCAATTAGTCCAAGTTCATGGCATTATATATGAATAACTTAGATAATAAAAAATAACTCCTCCTACCCCATCACCACAATTATTTATAGGACATATTCAAGATTAAAACACAAATAAAATTAGTTCACACACTCAAGAGAATAATGTAGATTAGTTTTTGCACCTTTAAAAATTATTTCTAGATAGTCAGTTCAAACAAAATTGGTAAAAATTCCTAAGTAAAAAAATTCATATTAAAAAATTATTAAAGGTCCAAAGAAATAGAATTATTATATAGTGCATCCTAATAAAATACATTGAATAATTCAACATGTTCAATAATAAACATAGGTAGTAAGAAATTATCCTACTATAAAACAAACTTTGTCAAGTCTTGCACCTTCTCAAGTTACATATCCTACAAAAGGTTTTATGAGCAGTAATCATGATAGTTACAATAAAACACTTGATTCATTTTTATATTTAGATACACCTACATATATCACTTTTATTCCCCAAAAAATCATCTTCAACATCTATGATCCAAGAAACACTATGGTCCTCCCATTGATGGGATCATAGAATAGTTCATTGCAACAATATAAAAAAATAAAAAATAAAATCTCCCAAAAAAATTATTTCAAAAATATAAAAAAATCAAATATCATAAAAATACAAAAAAATATAATACTTTCAAATATAAAAAAATCAAGACTTGAGTATGACAAAAAGTTGATTTTTTACTTTTTTGCATATGTTATTTATCATGTATTTTAGTAGATATCATATTATATTTCAAACACACATGCATTTCATGAAGTCTATGAGGGTGATTCAAGGAATATTATACATGGATTATTAGATGGACTCTTTTCTACCCAGTGGCCATGCCTATGTTGGGGGAATCTAATTTTACATGTTACATTATAATAGGTTATATATTTTTATGACCTTTCTATCATATCGAGTTACATATCTTACAAATGTCTTACCATTTCCTAATGTCTAACATTGTGTTACATGGATATGTTATTTTACTATGATATGAAATAAATACATATGGATGGAATATATTATTTTTCACTTGTTTTATTCTCCTTTTATTTTGTGTACTTTCTCACATGATAGACTAGACATTGCTTATTTAATATGTGTGGCCCTTGTGTGAAAAATTTATTGAATAACTCTATGAAATTTATGCTCTGTATGTGTGACATTTGAACATGTTAATTAATTATGGTCCTAGGCTTTTTTTTTAAAATTAAATAATTTCCCTTGTTTGAGATATTATTAATGTCCTTTTCATGTGGATGTTATCCTTATTTTTGGAAACATATTCATGTCTATTATATGCATCCCTTAGCTTAATTGCATAATATTATGTGACATTACATGAAATTGAATGTTGTGCTTGATAATCTTGATCTATTGTGCCATGATATATATCATACACTTTTAGTGTGTAGTCTAATTCAAAGATAGTTACTTTACTACATGTTTCATTTCTAAATATATCTATACATGACAGTTGTATGCCTCACATTAAATATGTTACATACATGCTTTAGTGAAAATTATATTTATATGATGACATTCTCTCCACATGATGACAATGTTACTACATGATTTTATATTTATCACATGATACAATTAAATCTTATTTTTAGATGAGTGACTTACAGGCTACATCCATCATCTAAAAAGGGGGGATCATAGTGGGCTTGTATTAGAGATTTATCCTCATGAATAGAAAAAAATTATATTTGGGATGTAGTATAGGGTGAAAAAATATATATTTTAAAAATATCCAAACTAATGAAAAATGAGATTCTATAAAAAAATACATGTTTTCAAATATTCAAACTAATTCATAAATAAAAACATGACAAATATTGGCACATTGATGCAGATCATGGGGGCCTTATGAAAATACGTTACAATATCAAATTTACATGTTAAAATTACATTTAAAATTACACATATAGGTCAACGACATTCTATATCACTTGGCACAGATTTAGGGGGCATGTTACTTATTCATGCTCACATATACATTATCAAAGTTAAAAGTTCTAATATGTATGATACTTGTTCATGCACATGTTTCAAAGTTAAAATTTAAAATTTCAAAGGAAAAATATACATTTTAATTCAAATATATGATGAATGTGTTGATGAAGGGGGCATGGATATTCTTCATTCTATTTTGATCATGCAGGTAAAATATAGATTTGTTTGAAATAAATTGATTGATTTACTATGGATAATTTATGTTGAGTTTTAGTGATGATCAATGGCCATGTCATTACTTATGGTGAACCTACGGTGTGCTTCCATCTTCTATTATGGATCATGTACATTCTAGTTTAGTGACACTCAATGGACTTGGCATCACTTCTAGTGAACCCATCATGGTTCCACCTTTTTAGACTAGTACATTGGCTACTAACGTTGATTCATGAGATTTAGAATAATATACATTTAATACTCAAGAGGTTTATTAATTATTCAAAAATTGGGACTTGATAATTCTCAATTCACCATTGGTTCAAAACATCAAAGTGATTCAACAAAAAGACACAATTTTCCACCATCAATTATAGGTTATACAAAAAATTGGTTTCACCTACATATATATGTACTCCTTCTTTACTCTATTTTTAATTATTTAAATTTAAAAGTGGACAAATGACTACTTTATATGCTATTGTAGGGTTTTCAAAATTTGAGGGCATTATACAATTCGAGTGTCATCACAAATACATAACATGTTATACACACTTAGGTTTAATTATTTATTATTTAATCTAGTAATTTCATTACTAGAATAAAGGTGGGGGAAAATGTAGACACATAAATTTGGTCATAGATACTTGACAATTATAATTATTGACACATAAACCATATAACTTGCACTAAAATACATGACCCTTATTCACCATTCATATAAGCCATTTATCTATATACAAACCTAACCCTTTGTTTGTTGTCACTACTATAAAAAACCTTCAAATTAAAATTATAAAATTACTTAATATCACCCTCAAAATATCTCTAATTAAGGACAATTATCCTTAATGTTTAAGGATAAGTTTGCCCTAGGTAGATATGATCATTGTTGCACTCTTTTCCACCTAGAGTGCTGGATTCCCATGGTAAATAATGACTATTTTTAAAAAATTAAAATTATTATTTTGGGTCTTCTTGTATAATTAATAATGTTAGAAAAATTAAATTACCAAAATTTTCACCTATAAATATGCATCAAAAGTCATTCATTATCCCTACTTGCTATCCACTTGGTTCAATCTTAAATATTATTTTACATTGAGAAAATCTACCTTATGCTTCCAAAATTCAAGATCATTGACAAGAATCAACCATAAGCCAAGTGTAAATCAGCTCAAATCAAGTCAATAGCTATAATTTTCAAGTATCAAATCCATCTTTCCTTCTATATGAACATAGTCAAGGAGAAAAATTGCACAATCACTCTAGGTGGGAGAACTATGTGGGCTTGATTTCCCTCCTTCGAGTATTGGATATATATGAAATGGTCATTCATCAAGGGGGTGTTTGATATCAACTCAAACTATTACAATTTTTTTTTTTTTTAGTTTTTCAAGATATCAAATTTATCTTAAGAGTTTAAAGATAAATTAAGAAAAATAATGAATTTTTCATGACATAATATAAATCACAATATCTTATACCACTCATCAGACATAGGCATTGAAGGTACAACAATAAGGTTTTCATCACAGTCAACTAGGACAATTCTGTGATAAAACGACTTGAGAAACCTATACTCTTATCCTCCTACATCAATCTTGTCTAGTAATTTCTAGTTTTATTACTAATATATCATTGTCAAAATTATTATTCTTTCTATGTTTTCTTATTAGTCAATTTGACACAATCAACTGGGATAAGCCCATGATCAATAGACATAAATGCCATACATAACTATCCACTTATAGTGGACCTATTTAGAATTAGTTTCAGATTCTATTCCTGATCTTAAGCTTGCACAATCACATATTTTAATTATTTCCACTTTTAGACATTCATGATAATTAATAGAAATCCCGATTTGAGCTATGTTGTTTTTTTAATAGTGTTTTCCAAACATACTAGTTTTTTATATTTATCATTTGTAAAAATTAGAATTGTTAATTATCGTATAATTTTAGAATTATGATATATTCTAGTTTTACAGATATTAGATTACACACATTTATTTTTTAAATAAAAAATAGGGTAAAACACCAAGTGATATATAATTCCATGCATCTATATGCTCAATTGTAATTGTATTTGTAACCTATATCTTTGATCTTATAATTGTTTTGTATATTCTCCATAAATATGCATTCAAATGTGTATAAATTTATACTTTGAGTCTTTCAAAGGTGAGTTCATATACATGCAAAATGAACCCATAATTTATATCAATTTTACAACGCCTATCATTTTTTTAATTTATGAATTATTAATTTGAATATTTGAAAACATGTACAGTGTTATAGGATCTTATATTTGTATGACTTTGAATCTTAGAAAACTTGTACTCTATATTTTTTAACCATGTACATCATCTCAAATCTGATTTTTAAATTCTCATGGAGGCTTAGATATCTAAGACAAACCTTCTCTGATTCCCCACTTTTGATATGAGTGATGTATATTTCAAGTCACTCATCTCAAAATATGAGTTAACTATGTCATGTGATAAATAATTAATTACAATTATGCCTCCATGTGGAGAGAATATTATCATAATAACGTAGTTGACATTAAAACACGTATGCAACATAGTTAATGTGATATAAATAAGTGTCATATATATATATATCATTTAGTAAAGTAACCATATCTATAGTATACTACATAGTAAAAGTACATGATAAATATGAAGACCTAGATATCCTTAGTTAGAAACTCCCAATGACTCCTCCTATTAAGCTTCAATAATAAACAAGATAAGGTATCCAATATAAGGGTTTAAGCCACTAAATCTCCCAAATACTACCCTAGGTTAGAAATTCAAACACATGTAGAGCACATGAATGAGATATGACTCCTGTATATATTAATTGAATATAAAAAACTAACCTTAAAATCTATGTCGATGGCATTGGCCATGCCAATACAATTGAAATATTTTAGCTAGAACAATATAGTATTAACCATTTATATATAATAAAAACACACTCATAACTATGTTAGGATATTAGAGACATTACAAGAGGGAAAAAGACATGAAACATATGCTATCAGTCTGATTTATACCATAGGATATAAGGAAACTAAAAAATATGGATAGTAAATAGACATAAGGGATATTTAGATGGAAACTTAGAGGAGGTCAAACTAATTATAATAATTATGGTGTAACAAGATATAATTCTAACATCCCTCACAAAGTACCATGAATATTATCATCCCATTCATGGTGAATCCTTTAAGGTGTGTGTTCAAGGAAATTGAGGCATCGATAAACCCTATAAGATAAAGCATCAATAAATGATAAAGTGAAAAATATTATGTGTATACATATATGACCCTCCTAAAATTCATCAAATATAACAATAATTTAACATAGGATGGTGTTTTGGAAATAAACATAACTAAAAATGAATGGTGAAATAACTAATGATGAATAAATAACTAAAAGTACCATAAACACACTTTGACTTACCTTTTTGCTAAATAGATGCATGTAGATACCATAGTCTCAATCATGGATGATGAAAAATTGCATTTGAGAAACCCTAAGGATACAATGTTAAAAATAGATGAAATATATGCATGCATACATATGATGGCTAATAAATGTATGTAAATGAAAAAATATAAAAACTGATTAAAGCACTTAAAAATTTGGGAAGTCGAGATTGATAAGGCTAAGTTAGAAGCAAAAGACTAGAGAAGAAGATAAAAATAAATTAAAATCAATAAGATGAAATTTTAAGGCTAATTAAGACAAAAAAACCTAAAATTACATCCAAATTAAGATAAGTAAAAATATAAATCAAACAAAGGACACACATAATTAATATATGATAAAAACATAAATTTAAGAGAAGTAATAAACCAAACTCAAACAAAGATGGAAGCATGAAACGGAAAAATGAGACCATATAGCTTGAATAAAAATGAATAGAAAACTCAAATGCCCAAACATAACTCAAATAAATCATATAAATACAAGGAAACAACTAGGAGAGCATCTCAAAACAACTAAGAGAGATAAATTCTATTGTAAAGATGGAAAAATACAAAACTACCATAATGATAACATGTCTGAAAGAGATGGAGAATAGTAAGTAAATAAGATGGAAGATATATATAACAAAATTATATATCAAGGGGGAAATATGTAAGGAGGGGAAAAAGGGCATCACCAAGGCCAAAACATGATCTTTACTAGAAATAAGACACTCAGATTAAGATATCAAGACTAAGAGTTTTCAACATGAATGGTCCTAGTGAACCCTAACTAATAATGTAAGCTTGGGATATCTAGAGAAGTATAAATATCATCCCATGAAGGATATCATGCATGGACATTAAGAAGATCCTACTTTCCCATAATATATTCCTCATTTCTCAAGACCCCTTATAGATCCATAAATCCACTTTGAAGATTGGGTACTTATTCAAAAAAGTAGGTGGAAATAAAATGTAACAATATAGTATGACGTAATGAGATCTCCTACCCATGTCTAATATCCTACTACACCCTAATATACCTCAGCTCTATCATGAGGCCAATTATTAATTTTGAGCTTTGACTATAATAGGAGATGTGCTAAAAATATCACATCTTTTAGTGTGATCTAAATTTTAATATTTGATTTTTATTTTAACATTGACTTTTCTTATGATATGGCTTTTAGCTCTTTTGGATTTTTATATTTCCCTCTTCCATAAAGCTTTGGAAAAACCAAACATCAGTGATAAAGATGAATTTCATAATTTAATATTTGAATAGAATAGGAGATGTGCCAAAAATATTACATCTTTTGGTATGATCAGAATTTTAACATTATCTTTTCTTATGATATGGATTTTAAATTTTTGGATTTTTTTATATTTTCCTCCTCCATACAGATTTTTAAAAACATTTTACTCCTCCATATGGATTTTTTAAAAATAACCATGGGTGCTAAAGATGAGGTCAGCTGTAGAGATCAAACTTTGAATAGAATAGGAGATGTGACAAAAATATCATGTATTTTGGTGTTATCTAACTTTTAATATTTGTTTTAAGTTTTAAAATTGGATTTTATTATGATATGGATTTTAACTCTTTTATATTTTAATATTTTTCTCCTCCATATATATTTCAAAAAATAAACCATGGGTGCTAATGATGACCATCACAAGAGAGCATACACTTATTCATGAGAGAGAAGAACTTAAAAATCATGTTGTCTAAAGACACCTAAACTTTCACCTTAGAAAAAAATGCAATCTTGAAATTGACCTTGGTGATCCCAAATGGAGATGAAACATAAGGAATGATGGAAATGATCATAGAAAAATTAGGCCGCCCCAATCACAAAAAAATGTGTAAGGGAAGATGGTAAAATGATAGGTATGTATATTAATCATCATCATAAGAGAAGGTAAAATTTAGGTGAAGACATGAAGATAAATTATTATAGTTTTACCATAAAAGAATATTACTAATTATAAGTGAGGAAAAACACTACTCTTGACCATTGCCTTATATTTATAAGAAGATGCTTAGATATGGTTGGGAGTGAAATAAATATATGTATGAAAATGATGGGGATTTTTTAGGAGGGTATGGTTTATTCCCTGGATTTTACCATGCAACTCACAAACTAAAAAACCAAGATGCATAAGGAAAATGAAACTATGAAGTATTAAAATGATAACAAATGACCCAAAGAGTGTACATAGTGAAAACAATGGTTAAATTTAAAATTGATGGGAATTTGTGAGGATGGCCTGGCTATATTTCCTAAGTGATTCATTGCTAATCACATATTGAAAACTAAATGGTTTAAAAATAGATAAAATATCTATGGATCAAAGATAGGTACTAGGACTAGAGTGAAATAATATTAGAGGTGTGTAGTTAAAGTAATGCTACACTACAATAAGAGAGTCAAAGTAGAACCTTCAAGAAATGTGAGTAAAAAATGTAAAAGAATATATAATACTAAACATAAGAATGCGAGTAAAAAATGTACAAGAAATAAGAAAATAAGACATAAAATGAAACTAGGAATAACATAATTTAAACAAAATACTTCTTCAAAAATTGATCTTTAGTTATTTATTTAAAGATGTGTCCTCATGTTTACACACACACACACACACACACACACACATACTAGGTCTATTGATGTATTTGAATATGTTGGGTCCCTACCACTTTTTGGCATACTTTACTTATTTTTATTAGTGTAATCCAAATTTAAAACTAGGTCCCTAATATAAAAATTACATATTTTGACTTTCTTATTATGTTGTTTATCTATGTAAATTTTTTACTTAGGATTGTTATGTAAGTCACACATACATCATTCATCAAGTAGGTCTAAGGATGAAGGTGAGATTAAAAAATATATTCATTGATAATAATTCCATGAAGAGAGATGAATAAGGATGGTAATTCATATTCTATTATTATATGAATTTTGAGCTGTAAATTAAATAGAATGGAGTTGCCCCAATGGTAATACATATGATAATAAGATAAGCCAAAAGTGTTGGGCATAACTTGAGATTCCAATCCAAATGAGAACTCATAATAGTTTTTTGTAAGATATTTTAAAGCATTTTTTTTGTAGCTTCTCCTTGGCCATTGTAATTAGGGTGATAAGGTGTGAAAAAATTATACATAATTTTGAATTTCACACATAGTTGCTTCATGTATTTGTTTTTGAAACTCCCACCATTTTTAGATATGATGGAGAGAGGAATACAAAAATAATATTATTTGAATGAGGATGAATTTTGACATAGTTATTCCACTGACATTAACATGGGGAATAACTTCTACCCACTTGGTACAGTAATTTGTGGTGGTAATGATGAAAATGTGCCCATCTTATGACTAAGGTAATTTGATAATGATATATAATCCCCACATATATAATGTCCAAGGATAGTAAAGTGTTTTAAGCATAACCATAGGAGAGTGGATCAAGTCATCATGGAGTTGGAAATGATTACACTTCTTTATGAATGTGATGGTGTATTTATTGAAAGTAGGATAGTAGTATCCCATTCATATGATATTGTGGGATGTAACATGTCCAATACAATGGCCAACATAAATTAATCCATGAAATTTTTAAATAAGATAAGTTAATTATTATTGGTTGAAACAATGGAGTAAGGTACCTTCAACATTATGATGATAAAAAAATGTTTTGTATAAGGATGATTATGAAAACTTTCTTGTAGATTCTAGTATTTTCACAAGAGTCAACCTCATGAGGATAAGTAAGATTCTAAATTAATTTTATGATACAATATTACCATGGAATCTATCAAGTGGAAATGGAATTGATGTGGAAAATAAGAGAATCATATTTGATTTTTAAAGTATATTTAATTTCTTCAAGTGGATGAGGAACTATGAATAGTGTAGTACCTGATGAGGATGGAAAAAAAGAGGCTAAGGAAGCAAGATAGTCTATGATAGTATTTTGATATCTTGGAATTTATTATTTTTTGAAATATGTAAACTATTTGGTAAGAGTAGAGGTAAGCTGATGATATACAGTAAGATTTTTAATTTTACATTGATATGCACCACTAATTTTATGGCACATAAGTGTGTGAACTAAATTTAGAAGTGATAATAAATAAACTAATCTTAATCTAAGCTAAATTCAACCTAAGATATATCAATAAACAAATAAAATAAAAATCACAAACTTTATGATTCAAATGTGCAAGCTTTCTCCATTGCGACGTAAACTTGATTTGCTCTTCAAAAATGTGGTGATCACTCTTCTAATGTAAAGGAGAATGGAAAAAAATTTTGTGAAAAAGGAGTTTTGTGTGATTTTACTCACTTGGATTCACTTTTGAATATAACTTTGTTAGCATAAGTCTAGATTTTGATCCTTAAAAATGAAGGTTTTTAAGTTTTCAAGTTTGGAGGAAGATCCAATAGTGGAGGATTATTTGGACTTATTAAATAATCAAAATAATAAATAGTGGATAATGAGTCCTTACCCATGAGGATGAAGACCATTTCAAATGATTGAGAGAAGCATGGGGTTGGTTAGCTGAGTTGGTAGGACTAAGTCAAACTTTATGACAACTTGGGGGATGAGTCATAGGAGGTTCAGAAAGTTATGGATTTGGTTGGGATGAGGGAGAAAAATATGGAAGATGTTTTGATGAGGTGTTAAATCTATATTTTTATATTTAAAATAAGTATTTAAGTGTGAATAATTGACTAATTTGAATTATTTAATTATTTGAATGTGGAAGAAGATACAATGGATTATTTCAAGAAGAATTATTTAATGGATTTAGGTGCATTCTGACACTAAATTAAATTTAGGTGTCTACATTTGCCCCTATTTGAAATAGTGTTTTTAATCAATATTGTTTCAAAGAATAGTAGAAGTAGAGTGTTGATGATTAAGAAGGAGAAATTTTCCCTAAATGAATGAAAATGAGTGTGATGATTCTCCATTGAGGGTTTATACAATAAAATGGACAAACATTCAAAATTTATGAAGATAGGAAATGGAAAACGTGATGTGTATGAAAGATAAATTAACTTAATATAGAATCAATCTCAAACATGTAAGATGTTGGTTGCATAAAAAGGTTTCCCCTAGTTAATGAAAAATAGAGTATGGATTTGAAAAAGAATATTTTAACCATTTAGATATTGCACACTTAATGTTGTGCTAATGATGTAAGGGTCAATTAAGTGGTTATGGGAATGATACATCCCAACAATAATATGTTGCTTGTTTATAAATAGAAAAAATATATTGAATTTGAAAATTATTGTGTTTATTTTAAATTAAGAGATTTTTATAATATTTTGAAAATAAATTCAAGATGAATTGATTTAATGTATCCATAAATTTGAAAAATGGATGAATAAATGAGTTGGATGAGGGGATGGGGGGAAGATTAAATAATATAATTAGAGAAAATGGGGATTAGAAAATTGTTTGTGTAATTTTATTATCAAGGTTAATTGTTAATAATTGTGATTTAAGAGATTTTCTCTCAGACTTAGGAGGAATCATGGATAGTATTCCACACCATCACCACCAATCAGAGTGAGTGAGGAGATTAAAGAGACTTGAGAGTAGTGAGCCTCCAATAAGTAAATTTAATTTTTTTTTCTTTTTTGTATTTAATTAGGGTGTAAAGTTAGATAAAATGAAATTTCTATTGTCAAAATGATGATTTTGGTATCGAAATCAGTGATTTCATTAGGGTGAATAATGATTTTGCTAGACAAGGTATACAATTAGTAAAATAAAGAAGTAAATTAATTTTAGTTGAAAAGTGAAATTTTACTATTTAAAAATAATGAAATTATGAAACATGGTATCATAATCATTGGTTAGAGAAGTGATTTTTCTTGGGTAGCAACAAATTCATGATAAAGGGTCAAAGTGAATTTGCAGAGATCAAAAGGGAATTGGCAAAAAATGTAGGAGTGATTTTGTAGAGAATGATAAAAGTGAATGAAGTTTAATGTATTAAAATATGTGTTTGATTATTTTTTATTATGGTTGAGTATTTGGAATGTATGGATAATTTTGATTTGAATGTTGAGTTAATTAAATGCTAATGTTTGTGATTTTTAAGAGGTATTATCAATGCCTGTTATGTAAGAGTGAAGATCGACATTGATGGTGAGGTTGGTCAGCTTTACTGAGTATGAGTTTGGTATAATAAAGGCAAGTGGACTATCCTATATTTCACAAATTCTATAGTTTTGATCAGATAGAGCTCTATTGATAACACTTATAGAGAGATGACATAATAAGATGAGCACATTTCACTTATCGACAGGGGAGATGACTATTACACTAGAGGATGTGTATCACATTTTGGATATTTTTATACAAGGTAGATGTGTATACTAGGGGTAGGATCCATAAGATATTACATTGTACCAAATTTATGGTGATGGATTGATTCCTATTATTAGAGGTGGTATTAATGTAGATTATTATACCAATTTAGATATGGATTCTCTGACTATTGTACCCATGGTTACTATTAGTAGCATTTTTCTTCCTAACAAAAGTGGGAGGCTATGTCATATTAGTATATTAGATGTTATTGGAGACATGATATATATGTGAGAGAGATTCACATGGGGTCCATGTGTGTTATCACATTTATACCATGATTTACATCATTTTGTGTATTTAGGTCAGATAGAGATTAGCCCATACATATTATTATAGGTTTGGTGTTGGGAGCACATTATGATAGAGTGGTTGATTGAACATATGAACACATGTTTTGATGATGAACCATTATCATACGGATGGCATGTGATTATTGGGACACACATACCACACTTGGGTGATCTAGAGTTTTATAGGAGGGCTATGGATGAGCTAGGTGATGACCAAATCACCTGAAGATCTTATAGGGATATTATGTTTCAGTGGCCACATGAGGATATTCACATGGAATACATGATGACCCCTTGTTAAATTATTAGGAGACATGAATATATCATAAAGATATATCACCCAGATAGGATGATGAGATAGTTTGGTGTGAGGTATCATATACCATCTAAGCCATATGTATTTGCACATTTTATGAGGGAAAGACCATAGTGGGGTATGACCATTGATATATCCATCACTAATAATAGATAGACAAAATTAAAGACATTTAGATAGAGTGATAGAATATACATCATTGATGTGGGAGTGGTGGATGGGTATTCAAATTGGTGGGCTTGATAGAGACCAATGAGATTGACTATGCCATATGCACCACCATAGACATAGAGGTAGATATTGGTGGTTATTCTAAGTAGATAACCATGAGTTATAGGTTTGGGATCCCAAGTCAAGAGTTTTGTGATAGGAGACAAAGGAAAATCATGAGCATGATCATAAGCATGAAGTAGAGACATACTATGAAAGCTAGCTAGCTACATGATGTGTAGATCATATATGTGGAGAACATTAAGATTTTACATGAGGTAGGGTTTGATCTTGATGCTGACATAGGGATGGAACTTGATATATAGTAGAGGGTTTGAAGAAAGATTCCATTAGTAGAGGTGTAGAGTGAGGATGATGAGGATGTTAGGTTGTGGAGCTAAAAGCTTCACCTGAATGCAAATAGGAAGGAGGATGCTGAGTATGTAGTCGCTGGCATCGGTAGGATTACCGACATCAGTTAGTGGACAGTGCAGAAGGAAACTGACCTCGATAACAGTCAGCTGATGTCGATCAGCTCTAGTCAGATAGGGACCGATGTCAGTCTCCTGTGTGGTTCTAGAACTGTTGTTGATGAATAGTCAGTTAAGTGAACAGGTTTTTTGCATGATAAAGACTAGTTCGAGTCTTTGAGCCGCTTGCCTAATTATTGTATGCATGAGATATATATAATAGACTCATGGACTGTATTGTAAAGTAGTAGAACTAGGAGAGTTCTTCCCATGGTAGAATCAAGTAGGATTCTTCATGTATGTAAGATCAGGTTTGAGTTGCAGGTTGTTGCAAGCTCATAGGAGATCTACATGTGTAAGTATGGTCTATTGAATTGTAGGTTGCAGGTTCATGGGAGATCTACTTGAAGTACTTTAGAGTGTTTGGTGTACTGGTAGGGTTATTACTGATACCATTTGATAGGACCAAAGTTCCCCAAAGCTTTGACACAACTTGTCAGATTTAAGAGCGCACATGATTACCATTGTATAAGCAACTTAAACATGCAGAAATACCTAGAAGAACAAATAACTACCAATGAGAAATAACACAGAATATGAGAGGCAACACACAATTGTATTCAACTCATTATAAAGGAAATTAAAATAAAGAGATCACACTCTTCTTCCACCTCTGTGAGGCTTCCTCCTCAAGGGCTCCCAGTAATCTTCCCTTCAGAGTAATCTTCTCTCAATAGGTCACAACACACAGCTAACACAAGCTATTGTTCACCTCATTATACTGCTAGTACAACTGAGTACAAACCGATACTCCAAGTAGATCTCACCATGATCTTGCTCCTTGATGTATTGCTGTCACCTTGGATCTAGCTCCCCTACCGATCTCCTTTTTGACCCGCGCATACACACACCCTTGCAGACCAACCCTGATCTTACTTATCACATGTAGATCTCCACCATGATCCTGCAACACCCTGCATATCAAACTTGATCTTACATACATGAAGAATCCTACTTGATTCTACCATGGGAAGAACTCTCCTAGTTTTACTACTTTACAATATAGCCCATGAGTCTATTATATAGATCTCATGCATATAATAATTAGACAAGTATCTCAAAGACTCAAACTAATCTTTATCATGAAAACAACCTGTTCACTTAACTGACTATTCATCAACAGCAGTTCTAGAACCGCACAGGTGACTGACATCAGCCCCTATCTGACTGGAGCTAATTGACATCGGTCGACTGCTACCAAGGTTGGTTTCCTTCTGCACTATCCACTAACCGACGTCGGTGATCCTATTGACGCCAGTGACTGCATACTCAACATCCTCCTTCCTGGTTGCATTCAGGTGAATCTTTTAGCTCCACAACCTAACAATCTCCCACTTGGAGATAAATAGTGGCACCTGTACCTATACCAGTACTTTGTCTATTCTACATCTTGGCTTGTATTCCTCTCCAAGCTCCCACTTGAAGACAACCCACCACACACCTTGTGGTGCTACACCTGTGTCTGAATTTCTTAGCTTACCTTCTTTTTCCTTGCTATACTCCCACTCAAATAGCAACCCCTGTGAGTAACCTTTAATCGATAAACACTTAACAGATCTGAACCACCTGTTAGTCAAACTCACTCTGAGAATGTCCAACCTTGCTCTAATACCAGTTGATTGGGAATCCAAGAACAAACACACCTGTTCTGATCCCACTTGTTAGGATCTTGCTCCTCAAAAAGAGCACAATATGATTACCAAATACAAGAAATTAAACATGCAAAAATACCCAGAAGTACAAGTAACTAGAATTCACACATATCACAGAATATGAGAGACAATATACAATCTTGTATTAATACTCGTACAGAAAAAGAATACAATAAAGAGATGCCATAATCTTCCACCTTACAGAGGCTTCCCACACCTCAAGTGTACAGTAATTCTTCTTCAAAAGTTCACTCTCCTACCAAAAATGGTCCCAACACACAACTCACACACAAAATTAGTGTTCACCTCTCCAACTAGTCAGTAATAACCCTACCAGTACACCAAGCACTCTAAAGTACTTCAAGTAGATCTCCCATGAACCTGCAACCTACAATTCAACAGACCATACTTACACATGTAGATCTCCTATGAGCTTGCAATGACCTGCAACTCAATGATCTTACAATGGAAGGATCTTCCTTACCTTCCTTTCTAGCTCATCTTTACAATACATGCCAATGGGTCTATAAATAGATCCCACACTTAAACAATAACTTAGACTCTTAGTTTACTATAATTATTCACGTAGCTCAAGACTCAAAATAGCCTTTACATGCAAACACTCTGTTCAATTAACTAACTGTTCGTGCAATGAACAGTTCTGGAACACATAGGATACTGACATTGGTCCCTATCTAATTGGTGCTGACCGATGTTGGCCGATTCCCTACCGATGCCAGTTGCCTTCTGCATACATCATGACCAATGTCAGTCATATTGCCGACGCTGATACTTCTGGAACTTCAACATCCTCCTTTTTGTCTGCATAGTTGAAGCTTTTAGCTCCACAACCTAACAGAGGATGTAGGATAAGATGCTACCATGAGAGTAGTTAATGACATCTAGGTAGATAGTAGGGATGTTACTATATCTTCATGCACTCTAAGATCTAGGGATGAGCATGCACTTATTAATATACTCTAAGAGGAGATTAAGGATCATGAAAGAGAGAAAGAATAGTTTGTACCAAACGGTCTCTAGATTAAAAGGTGTAGTATATGGTAGAGGTGATCAAACTACTAAGATTAGATGATTACAATATGAGGTGGATAGATTATAAGGTATTATAGATGGAATGGATGGGGATGGCATGGTTATAACATTGGCCACACATGATTTATAGATGTAAATTCTATATTATACATCACTTGCACAATTCTATAGATAGGAGAGGGACATAACTTGGATTGAGATTGTAGAGGTTAGAGTACTATTACCTGGAGAGGGTCAAATAGACATGTTGGATAGGCTGATGAGGGCCATGAAGTAGACCACTTATTATAGAAGTTTGTATGAGTGGGATATACCACATCATTTGAGGGCACCATCTTTGAGGGAGTAATTAGTGTGATGATCTACATATATGAGATTTGTTCAACTAATGGAGTTAGAGAGGTTAATGGGATAGGTACGGTGTGTGATGGGTCCTTCATGAGGCACACCATGATGTGGTGAGATATTCAAAATACTAGACACTCTATCTAAGGGATATGATGGGATATAGATATAGGGGATATTTGATATATGGATTCATTGATGTATATATACTTTGAGATGTATCTTTTTGTATAAACACAATATATATATATATATATATATATATATATATATATATATATATATATATATATATATATATATATACTTTGAGATGTATCTTTTTGTATAAACACAATATATATATATATATATATATATATATTCATGATGATTTATGGGAATTTTCACTATGTAGTATATGATATTGATAGATGTTTTATTGGTTTACATAGACTTTATACATGATTGGTAGATGTATGGATATATGGTAGCACAAGTTATATTTCCTACATTTTGATTTATGCTAGCATGTTTTAATTATTTTAGCATATTTACTATGGATTTATGACTAATGTATGATTGGATGATGTGTGTGGATGTAGAATGTGATATAGCTACATTTATTTTATTTTTGTTATTTTACATTGGATTTACAATAATATTTGCATTTTGAGCAACCTTATTTTTAATATAGCATAAAACACATTACCACCAATGATCATGATGAATGTTGATGGTTTAAGCATTTAAAAAAAAAGAAAAAATAAATTATGTACAAGCAAAGTATGTCATGTTATAGTCATAACCATACTATATATGTATTTCACAAAATAATCTTTATAAACACACAAAAAACAATAATGAAAAGAAGATATGAAAATAAAAGATTAATCTAAATTATTAGAACACACACAAAATGTTAATGCAAAAAAATTTAATATAAATGATTGTAACATATACAAAATGAGAATTTGCAACAACTTTAGGCAAGAATGACACATAATTTAAACAAAGAGTAAATAAAAAATTAATCACTATTGACAAAGTAAAGGAAAATAACCATTGGAATGGCTTGATAAAAAATGAAGTGAAATAACCAACTGAATAGATAAAGAGAAATAAATAGACAAAAATAACCAAGTAAATGGTTAGAGATAGAAAACAATTAAGAAATAATTAACAATGAAAATAAACAATAGATGTAAAAATATAAGTTATGAACACAATTAATCCAAGAAATAACTAGATGATTGTAACCAAGAGCAAGGCTAGAAAATTGACACCTGATGGAGAAGCATAAGGATAAGATAATCCATGTTGGGGAAATAGATGATGGGGAAGGTGATGGTTGAGATAACCGTAGATACCCATATCTCTAAGCACTGCCTATATAATCCACCTTTAGTCAAAGTTTGTGTGGGGATATTAGGTTAGATGTGGTTCTCCCAATATGGGAAGTGATGAGAAAGTGGAATATTGATGAATCACTTTTAATGTTAGATGAAAAGGGATCTATGAGTGACCCACCCAAGAATGAGCAAACAATGTGGAAGATAGCTTAGAATGGTAGATGTGTTGAGATTGGCATTTTTGGAATGTTTTTGTGTTGCTTTTGATTTTTTTTTTGTATTTTTGGATTTTTTTGAAATAATTAATAAGACATTTTTTTGCAATCATGAGCAAGAATGCAGGTTCACATACAGGAATAACAACCTTAAACTTTAGCATGTTATAGGCTAAACAAATTAACAACTGAAAAAATGATATAATGGATGACTAAAAGGTGATGCCCCCAAGTAACTAGGGTTAGTATAGACAATGATTTATACATGGTGCCATAAACTTTGTTTTCACCATGGTACTTATCCAAAGCACTAGTAAAACTAGTTTTCATATTTGGATGATCTATGTACACATTTTTGCCTTTTGACTTTTTATTCTTATTTTTTATATATTTTTTCATTTTTGACTTTGGATATAACAATAATAGAATATAGAATAAGTTTAGGCATAGAGTATTTTAAGGTGCATGATGTTCATAGGTTCATAAGTTCCTATCTATCTTCTGTGGCTAGCTTGTAAGCTTCTGATCCATATTTGGCAATAACAACATATGGACTTGACTAGTTAGGCTCACATTTTCCCTTCTTCTCTCTTTCAAAATTAGAGTTTAATTAATTCTCCTTGAGAATAAGATATTTGATTACAAATTCCCTAGATTTAATCCACTTATTATAGTTTTGGCGAAGGTGATTATGGTAAAATTGTAGATGGTTTAAATCATTGAGTCATTTCTCATCTAATAGGTCGAGTTCACTTAGATGTGAAGTTAGATATGAATATTAATATATAATTTGTTATAATTATATTCATAAAGATGGAATCTCAACCTCTATGGTAATAATAAACTCACTATTGTAAATGAGGTAATAAGGGGTTGCCCCTATGGGTGTGCAAATACTAATGCGGTATGCCCAAAGGGTGGGATATAACTGAGTATGGTAGTCATGACCAACTTCATTGAAAACTCTCTTAAGAATGCACATAATATTTTTGTTGGATGCTTCAACTTGACCATTGATTTGTGGGTAATAAGGAGTGGACCATTTATGTTTGATATGATAGGTTTGGTAAAGAGTCTTGACATATTTATTTTTAAAGGACTGACCCTTGTCAGAAATGAGATTAGAATGACTACCAAACTGACAGATAATGTGGTTAAGGATAAACTTGGAAATATAATTTTTAGTCACATAATTAAGTGGCATTGCCTTGACCATTATGGTTATAATATGCTTATTCACATTAGAAACATTAAGATTTATTTTCCTAATGAGGTCTAAACCCCATGTGAAAAATGACCAAGGAGTTGTAATAGGTTTCAAATTTTGTGAGGGACTATGGATAATTTCTCCATGTTTTTGATAGGGCACACATTTTTTGACATAGGCACATGATTTAGATTCCATTGTTGGCTAATAATAACCTATTAAAAGAAGATTTTTTACAAGGCCCATACCACTTGAATGTGCTCCAAAAATTCCCTCATGAAATTATCTAATTGTTAAAGTAAACTCTTCAAAATTTAAACAATGTAAAAGGGTTCCATCATAGCCGTGATGATATAGGGTGTTTCCAAGGATTGTATAGTGAGACGTGCATTTAATAAAGGATTTTCATTTGTTAGAGGATAAATTAGATGGGATGGTATGGTTATGATGGTATGTATAGATATTAGAGTACCATGGAGAAGTAAAACAAACCAAATCATAAAGTGTTTTGGAATTAGGTGTATCATAAGTGGGTATCCTTAAGTACTCAAAAAGAATTTTTTTATCTTTTGTGCTCAAATCTAGTAGGGATCCAATTATCGCCATAGCATCTACTGATTGATTATTTATTCTTGGTACTTTTTTGAATTTAATGTACTCAAAAGATGATTTTAATTTTATCATCATGGCCTTATAATTCATTATTTACTTCATTAATGATAATCTTAGAATCACTAAAAATAAGGAGATGTTGGATTCCCTACTAAATTGCCATTTTGAGGCCTATTATAAGACCTTCATATTATGCTATGTTATTTGTATAAGTGAACAAAAATATGGAATGTTTTATGAATGCAATCCCCATCAAGTGTTACTAACAAGATAATTGACCTCAAGCCATGATTTGTAAAGGACCCATCAAAGAAAAGCTACTAAACTAGGGATTCATCTATAGATATGGTTGTATCATCTAGGAATTTTTTAATGAGAGGTGCCTTGTCATTGAGCAGTGCTTCTGCCAATGCATCTGCTATAAATTATCCTTTGATTATTTTTTGGTTAACATATTCTAATTAAAACTCACTAAGTAGTATAACCTAATTAACCATCCTACTTGTTAGAGCAGTTTTGGATAGGAGATATTTAAGAGGGTCAATTTTGGTAATTCCATAGTTTTTAGGAAGTAAAAAGAATAGAAAGAAAATATTTTCCTATTTGAGAGGAATTTAGCTCATAATATATCAATGTTCTACTTAAGTAATAGACTGCTCATTCTTTCCCATGGTTATCATGTTGTTATAATAATGCTCCAAGTGCATATTGAGTAACTGAGATGTACAAAAAAAAAAGGTTTACCCATAATAGGTGGAATTAAAACTAGTGGATTTGAAAGATATTATTTGATTTTAAATGCCTTTTCATAATTTTTGGTCTAAGTAAAAGGATAATCCTTATTTAGTAAAAAGGTGAATGGGTGATATATGTATGTAAGTTGAGAAATGAATCTTTTGATTTCTTATATTTTCCCTTGTATAATTATAATTTTTTTTAAATTTTTAGGTGGAGGCATATCCATGATAGCTAAAACCTTTGAAGGATCAACCTCAATACCATGCTGTGAAATAATGAATCCTAATAACTTTCCTGATGTTACACCAAACACGTATTTCTTTGGATTTAACCTCATGTTGTACTCTCTCATATACTAAAAAATATGATGAATCACTTGAGGGTGATCTATCCTAGATTTAGAATTTTATAGAATATCATCTATGTAGTCATCCATAATATCTTTAAGCATGTCATGAAGAATAACAATCATTACTTATTGATACATAACTCTAGCATTTTTCAAACCAAAAGGCATCACCTAATAATATAATTTCCCCTATGGAGTTGTAAAGGCTATTTTATGTTGATCTTCAATAATAATTTTTATCTAATTATAGCCCAAAAAACCATCCATTAAAGATAGCATCTCATGGCTTGCAATTGAATCAACAATCATATCTCTGTTAGGCAATGGAAAATCATCCTTTTAAAGTTCTTTATTTATATCATGGAAGTCTATGCATACATTTATCCCTTCAAGTTTCTTTGACACTAGTACAATGTTTGATATCTAGTCTGAGTAGTCAATAGGATGTATAAAACCAATGGCCAACTATTTATTTAATTCTTCCTTTACCAGTAGTGTAATCTTGGGATGTATCTTATGGATGTTTTGTTTTACTAGTTTTACATTGGGATGTACTAAAAGATGATGAACTACTAACTCTAGATATAAACTTGGCATATCCACATAAGACCATGTGAATATGTCAAAAAACTCACATAGTATTAGTTTGAATATATCCCTTTCTTCTTTATGGAGTTATATTGCAAGTTTTAGAATTTTTTAATCACCTTCAATGATAATGTTGATAGGAATGGGTTATTCAAAAAGTAGACTTGATTCATATTTATAATGTAGGGCTGGTGTAGTAAGATGGAAATTTTCCTCAACTTCTTCTTGTTTGGATGTGGAGGTGGAAGTGATTGAGTGATGTAATTTATATTCCCCAAAATATGTCGAATCTAATAATTATATTAGAAAACCTTTCTTGTGACCACATATTGGAATTTGATCTTTGATTCTCAAGAATTAAAATATAGCTTTATCATTCTAAAAATGATCCAGTTGAGGTGTAAATAGTTGGTCCCATTTTATTATAGAGGGATATGCAATGTCAAGGGTAAGAATGACATTTCCATGAAAGAGGTTTGTAAGGTATAAATATTCAAAATGGATAAATATGGAAACCATCTCATTATTAAAAGAATCATCTTTTGAATCTATAGAAGAGTCACTTTGGGAGATTATAATATTAAAATTAAGTGGGTTAAATCTTAGACAGTGATTTGCTTCATTGGATTTTAATGTTATAGGTTCAATGTCACATTGTTCATGGAGGCCAAGACATTTACATTTGTAATTCATTATTTTTCACATGATGGATTATGAAATGGGATATCTATTGGTGGAAAAATAAGTACCTAATTTGTTATAATAATTCTAGGAAGAATTTGCATCATCAATATGTTCATAGGAAAGAAGACCTTCCTTAATAAATATTATCTGACCAAACTTCTTAACCATTCTTTTATCCTTTATATAGTTTGGTATACCATATTCATTTGGATTGGTGCATATTGTGCTTGTGTAAAAATCTTGGATGATGTACTCATTCATTCCTTGATCACTTATTTTGAAATGGGAATAAGTGGATGAGGATGCTTTGTTGAAGGATGGTGGCTTGGATGTTTTCTCAATAGAAGGATTATTGGAATCTTGCTCAAGGGATGTTGATTTGAATCTTTCTTAGATAATGTATTTGAAGCTTCTTCAAATGGTTGGTTAGATGAATCACTAGTTAATGAATTTGTAATGGATATAGAGGGAGTTAGTGTATTAATCTAACCACCAAGGGGAGGTGTTTGAAATAAACTTTCAAGATTGACATAGTTTTCTAGTGAAGGATAATCCTTAATAAGGGGTAAAATTATCATCTATGAGTGTTAGATAATTAGATTTTTTATATTTATGTTCCAATACCTTGCAATATTGGAAGGGATAATGATCACCTTGTATAGTTAATTCCATTCCTACATGGGAGAATTTTGAACATTGGTGAAGGGTGGATGGAATGCCATTCATAAAATGAATCCATGGATGTCTAAGGAGTATATTTTAAGGTAAATCAAGACCACGAACATGAATAAGAGTTTCTTTAATGACAGACCCTACCATCAAAGGAATATGGATTATGCTGATAGACTGATGCTCATTATTATCATATGCCTTTATGGTTATGATGTTTTCTTCTAATGCTATTATTATATACCCAAGTTGTTTTATGAGTCTTACTGTACATAGGTTAATGAACAAATAATTATCTATAAAACCTTTTTTACCTTGTGCCTATAAATAGTAACCTCTATATACAATGGAAGCTTATGATCTAAATGTAAAGGAGAAACATCTAAATGATCAAATGTTACTTGATTATTTATTGCCAGAGAACCAATTAACACTTGAAAAATTTTAGGATTAATATTTTGAGGGACATTGGACTCCTGGAAAACTTTATTCAAAATATCTTTATACACAGGGGAGGTCTTGAGAAGGTCTAAAATTGAGATATTAGTTGGTGTTTTCTCAAGATGGTCAATAATTTTGTACTTACATTCAACATTAGAGGGATATGAACTTAGTAGTGTAAGATTTGTGCATATTATGGTGATGGCACATTTATATTTTGGTAAATTTATAATGTTAACATGTCTATGTACCATATCAATGCTATTGATTATTGAATCAAATAGATGACTAGCTTGGTTAATAATACTTGATTCTAGTTGTTCTTGTTTTTACTTGCCTTTACCTTACTCATGATTAGGGAATGGGTCTTGGTATATCCCTGATTTATAGTCATATTGTTTAGATGATGGATTTATGACTTCTATGTCACCTTTATCAATGAGGTCTTGAAGATAGAGTTTTAATCATATATATATATATAGATTTTTTGAATGCCCTATAATCTGATGGTATTCATAGTATTCATCCTCTTTGTACTAATTGGGTTTGGGAACATTTTATTAAAAGGGTTTTTTATTTGGTCATACAATCATGTTTACATAAGCCAAATTTCATAAAACATTCTCATAAGTGTCCCCAATTGAGTGAAACTACATTTATGTCTCCCTTATTTTAGTTTCCCACTAGGAATTGTAATGTTATGAGATGATTGGTTATATGTTTGTGTTTGTGGATTTTAAATCTATTTTATATCAGTTACACCATCTCCAACAAAATTTTTAGTTTTGGAAAAGAATTTTAGTTTGTCGATTGGTTTTGAGGAATTTTTATTATCTATTTTAAAATTTTTGATTACATATATATTGATCTAAGTTATTTCCACTTGAATTCCCTTTTCAATAATCTCATCAATATATCTTCGTCAAAGGAGTAACAAGGGATGTCCTAAATTCGAGTTCAATTTGTTCATAAAAATGTCCACTAGCTTTGTTTTAGGAAATGACCATGTAAAACAACTTGCCATTACCTGCCATATTTGAAGGAAATAATAAATTTTTTTGCCATTTCATTATTTGGTGTTGTAAAAATCTAGAATAGCCAAGTATTTTTTGATATTATAAGAGAAGTGTCAAACAAAATTTTTAGATAAGTCTTCAAAAGTGAAGATAGATCCTTTTAGGAGTCATGAGAACCATTAAAGGGATTGTCCCCAATACATCATAGAAATTAATGCAACATGAATTTGTTACTATAATAAATGTCTACACATGCATGATAAAATCCAATTAGATGTTCCCTAGGATCTCTTTTATCTTTATATTTATACAATTCTGGGAGTTCAAAGTATTTGGAAAAATATGTAGTCATTTTACTCACATCAAAGGGATATGAGCAAATTTCCTTGAATTTAAATTATTTTTGCTGATTATAAGATCCCTCTTGCAAGCTTTGAAATCTATCCTTTATATTTTGACATTATTGCATGAGAAAAGGGGATAGTTGGTCCATTTAACTTAATGAATTAGGTGCTTGACTTTTGAGTTGATTTGTATTATGGGGAATGTGTTGATTAAAATTGTTTGGAATTTGATTATTGAAGTTGATGTTTTGAGAATGGGAAAAGGTATTGGAGTTATAACCAAGATTTTAATTTTTATTGGTACCAAAATTCATTTTATTTGAGTTCAGGTTAAAACCAAAATTAGTTTGATTTGGGTTTTGATTAAAACCAAGGTTGGGGTTTTGTGTAAAGTTTTAACTTGTTTGGTTGGGATTTGGGTTAAAGTTTGGATTTTTTGATGTGTTAGTGTTGAATTTCATGGGATTAGTGTTTTGACCAAAACCTATTTAGTTAAACAAACTTTAATTATTTTGTTGAGGAAGCATGTCAGAATTTTAATTATACTAATTAAAACCTAGGTTTGAATTAATTTGGTCTTGATTTGGGATCAGGTTATTTTGGTTTTGGTTAAAATTTAAGATAGAATTTTTGTTGGGATGATTTAAGTTAATGTTTAAATTGGATTGCATTTGGTTTTGGTTTGATTTGGTGTTGGGATTTAGGGTAAATTTAAATGAAAGATTTGGATTAGAGTTAAATTGATTAGGAGTTTGATTAAGATTTTGATTGGATAGAATCAATCCAAGTAACAACTGATTTGGTACACTATGATTTGCATTTAGATTATTAAATATACATGAAACACAATTCAAACTAGGATTTGAAGATTGATTAGGCAAGCTAGAATAAGTATTCAATAATTGGTTTGGATTGGATATTATTGGTGAGCTTTGGAGGCTCTAATTAGGATTGATTAATGAGTTTGAATGAAGATTCAAACTCAGATTAATTTGAGTATAATATTCTGAATTTGGGTGCATACTCAAATTTGGTGTAATTAAATTTTAATTTATTAAATATGAATTAGATGGAAGACCCATACTAAATTTTTGATGATTATGTTGTATGATGGGTAAACTAAAATAGGATTCAAGTTATGATTGGTAGAGTGCATGATTGATGAGTTTGAAGGTATATTCAAAATCTGATTATTTGGATGGTTTTGTGAAGGTAAATTTGTATTAATATTCATATTGAAATTACCAAAGGGATTGATTGATTTATTGATGAGATTGAAAGTGTATAATCTCTTGGATTCCTTTATTTGTATGGATTTATGTGGAAAAACCATGGCTAGTTTGGGATGACTCCTCATGTAAAATAGTTTTCCCTTTGTCTTGAGAGACATGGGGATGAGGTTATAAGGAAAGAATGAGGGAATTGATACCCTATAAATATCCTTATGATAATTATTGATTGGGATTAAAATATTAAGGCTCTTTTCTTGCAATTAGATATTGAAAATTATGTACATCAAAATTGAGTAGAATATTTGCCCCAAAATCTAATAATTGAGGCAATAATTCATTTTTGTTGGATATGATATACTCATAAAGGGAGGGTAGAGGTTGGATAGATTTGGGGCTACCCTCATCTTGGTAATCCCCTCATCATCTTCTTCATGTTCAATTATTTTATGTATCTCTACATGATGCTCTTGACTAGGGAATTAAAAGGGGTCATTACCAAAAGGATCTTCCTTTACATTGGGAGGACTTAACATGGACATTTTATAAGTAATAGGCATGATTAAAAAAAGGAAAAATCACTCAAAGAGAAAGGATGTTCTAAATTAATGACACGAACCAAAAAATGACTGTAAAAACTTGAATTCTTGAGCCAATTATTTTAAGCTTTTTGATATGAAGAATTGATTTCAGGATGTGAATTTAAACTTAAAATAAATAGTTTTCAAACAAGGATTTTAAACAAATGGTAAACACAAAGAAATACCAAATAAAATTATATTCTAAATAGTCAAGAATTTTCACATAAAAGGTGAAAAACTAGGATGAGGTCATGAACAACTATTAGGCCTTCCAATGTCATTGACTCTTTCATACTCTCAACTATGGCCTAGTATTTCAAGGCATTAACAATGGAGGATCTTGTTGTTTCCATGACCCACTGAATCTAGTTTCAAAGGTGTGTGGAATGTAGATTCTCTTTGATAATCACTAACTAATGCACCAAAGTTGAATGATAAAAAATGTTATCCTAGGCTTAAGGTTCAAACAAGATTATCTAGGGGGAAAAATTATGGAAGAAATAGATAAAGTAGACACACACTATTGGTTCTTATCCTAAAGTGACCAACATAGCCATAAGGGTCTCAATGTGTTGAAAATTGACAATATCATATTTCAAGTCATTTATTAAAACCTTGGGTATTGGAGCATGAAATTCCCTCATGTTATGTCATGCTTAAAACACACAACCACTTAGGAAATTTAAATAGATAGATCTCAATTTATATACCCTATTAGTAAATAAGGTTTGGCCTACTACATGGTGGTGAAATCCACTATCAATAAAGCTCCTAAAAATAAAAATAAAAATAATTATTCATTTTTGATTTTTGAGTATTGTCACTAATGTAATTCCAAGGCAATAACATATGCAAACACTAATTAGATAACTCAGATAATTATGGAAACATTTTTGATTTTTGAGTATCATCACCAATGTGATTCCAATGAAAGAACATATGCAATTTCAACAATCAAAAATAGAATGTTGAAATGAAATATGATGTAATTACTAAAATATTTGAAAAATAAGATTAATAGCATTAGTAAAAATAAATTGGCTTTTTATTTATCCCTTTTTGATGATTCTCTTTGACAAGCATTCTGCAAAGAAGATGTTAAAATGTTCACTTAGGCTTGGAACAAGGAAAACTATAATAGAACAAGTAAAAACCATGAAATCAAAGTGAAAAAAACCTCTCTCTAATAAATTAATTATTATTCTCAAAAAGATAGAAAAGTAAAACTGAAATAATATCAACACAAGAAAAAACATAGTATTGAAACTAGAAAATAAGTAAACCCATGCTCAAAGAACAATTTCATTACACAAAAAGATGAATTCACTACCATGAATTATGAATTAAATGTTCACAAATATGTATTAACTTCTATTAATGATGAATTTGTAACTCTAAATGATGATTTCACTACTCCAAAAGATGATTTCACTACTGGGATTGACAAATTTGTTGTTGAAAATGACAATTTCTCTATTTCTTGAAAAAATCATTATTGACCCTATAGACAAAATTAAAAAAAAGAAATAAGAATAACATAATAATTTTGCTATGAATTTAAACAAATTCATTGTTAAGAACCATAATTTCAGTACTTATGCTTTTAAAATCATCGTTACACAGTAGAGCATACAAATTCAAATAGAAAATGCCTAATAGAAACCTATAGCTTATACCGACACTGAAAAAGATGAGATTAAATGCATATATAAACATAAAAAACAAAAAAAAAATAAAAAATGCTATCTAAATGCAAAAATTATGATCAAAAGATGAAAAATATGAGGGAAGGTCCCATTAGGCATGCTAAAAATATGTGAACTAAATTTAGAAGTGATAAAAAATAAAATAGTCTTAATCTAAGATAAATTCAACCTAAGATATATAAATAAACAAATAAAATAGAAACCAAAAACTTTATGCTTCAAATGTGCAAGATTTCTCCATTGTGATGTAAACTAGATCTGCTCTTCAAAAATGTGGTGCTGACTCTTCTAATGCAAAAGATAATGGGCAGTGTTTTAGTATAAAAGGAGTTTTGTATGCTTTACATTTATTGGATTTAATTTTGAATAGAACTCTGTTATCATAATTCTAGATTCCAATCCTTAAAAATTAAGGTTTTCAAGTTTCTTTATATATTTTTTGAGGAAGATCCAATGATGGAGGATTATTTGGATTTATTAAATAATATAAATAATCCATAGTGGCTAATAAATCCTCACCAATGAGGATGAAAAACATTTAAAATAGTTGAGAGAAGCATGGGGTTGGTTAGATGAGTCAACACGACTATGTCAAACTTCTTGACAACTCAACGAATGAGTCATAAGATGTTGAGAAAGTTGTGGATTTGGTTGGGATGAGGGAAAAAAAGATGAAAGATATTTCGATGAGGTGTAAAATTCAAATTTTTATATTTAAAATAAGGATTTAAGTGTCTATAATTTACTAGTTTGACTTATTAAATTATTTTAATGTGGAGGAAGATATGATGGATTATTTCATGAAGAATTATTTAATGGATTTAGGTGCATTTTGACACTAAGTGAAATTTAGGTGTCTATAATAATCAGTGAATATCATAAGCTATGTAAGTATGGAATGTTTAGATTTATGGCCTCTTTCATCCCAAGAATGGGATATTCATATCCATCCATGTTATTAGTAATATATAAGTTTAATATAAAATAAATATGGATGATTTTACCATAAGTCTCAACTAAGACACATTCTACCCTAGCTCATTGAAAGCACTTTGCTCATTAAAGTAAAGTGCATAATTTTCCTCATGTAGGTCAATGTTAACTTTAGATTATTATTCTATTGTAACTTTTATATATGATTTAGGATTAGATACTACTATTTAATAATCTTGGAGGACCTATTCCTATATATCAAATATGAAATTGTGAAAGTAGTATTTTAGCAAAGAAAAATTGATCAATACTTTTAATCAGGAGGAGATATTCATCTATAATAGTATCTTAAAGAGTTTAAATAGATGGTATAGAAGTAGATGTAATTTTATCAATGATAAATTAGTATTTGATGGATTTTTGGGTATTTATTCTTTAGTCAAACACCATTAAGAGTATCATCCATTTTCAAATTTAGTCTCTAGTAAAGAAAAGTTTGGATAAGAAGTGGCAAAGGAGGTCAAAATGTATGATGACATAAGTGGTATGGTAAAACATATAATTCCAATTTTTTTAGTGAAGTATATTATAAGATAGTCATGATATACTTTCATGTAATAGGTCTCATAATATATCAAGGTGTGGCTAAAATAATAGATTATGTATTCTTTTCTTGACTCATCTTATTACATGAGCACTTACCCAATTAATATAGGGTTGATGGCATACAAAATATGAGAGGGAAATAATTTTAATGTGGTATTATATTAAAATGATTAATTAATTATTTTTTTATGTTTTTAAATAATTATTTACAGGCGTCGGTCCATTTAAGTGTGACACCTTTCTTAAGAAAAGAGTTTATCGAGTATACACAATAGGCTAACTCAGGGAAAAATCAACATATTTAGCCAAATTTACCAAAGTAAGTGTATATGTTAGGAATATATTTATGTATAGTTATTTTGAGAATATTATTTATCTTATCATGGTCTACATCAATACCTTATATTTATAAAAAAATTCCTAAGATTTTTTTTGAGGTAACACTAAAAACACACTTGTGAAGATTGAGCTTAACTTTTTATTTGATAAGATGATCAAATATGATACCAAAGTCACATATATAGTTATAATGAGTATTTTATTTAATTATAAGGTCATCAAAATATGTTTCAAATATTTTTTGGATAATGTAATTAAAGATGTGGGTCATGGCATATTGGTATATTACTCTAGCATTTTTAAGGCTAAAGGGCATCTGAACATAACAAGAGTTCCTCACTTGGTATTAAATGTGGTTTTATTTTTATATTTAAGGGTGATATTAATATAATTATACCATAAAAATAGATAAATGAGGGATATCATCTGATATCTAGTTGTATAATCAATAACAATATCAATTGGTGGTAAAGGAAAGTTCTCAGGACATGTTAAGTTGAGATTACAAAATTCAATATAGATATGAATAACCATTATGAAATTATTATAAATAGGTAATATATTTATTACCCATTATAAATAATTTAAATTTTTAATGAAATTAAAATCTAAGATATTGTCAATTATTTATGACACAAGGTGAAAACCTCAAGTGGACACTTTCATTGAATCTGGTGTATGGGTTTCACATTAGGATATATCACCATGTTATGGATAGTTATGCTAGGGTTAATTCTAGTTATGTATTCATATTAAATTTTAAATAATTAAAAATATTTATATAAAAATGTTATAATTATCTTTCTCTTCAAAGTGAAGTTCCTTAGAAATAAGAAATGATATAGGATTAGCAGTTGTACCAAAGTTAAATGATTGAGTTTCTATGATAATAATGGCATTGACATCTTGAAAGTGATATGGAGCCAAAATAAGTTTGGAAATATGATTCATTTTTTGATCGACACTAGTGAAAAAATTACTTAAGCAAGGAGCCTTTTTATTGAAGTGGCCAAGATTATGATGTTGGCAGGGAAATTGAGGCTATCTCAAATGGATTAATTATATGATGGATTTCACTAGGAAGCATAGTTAATGGGATATAATATTTAATATCCACTTCAAAATCTACAATATTATTACCTTTATCATCAAAATCAGAATGGATTTATCTTAAAATTATGGCTTGATCATCCAAGGTAATGTCATGATTTTTAGTAGAAGTTAATGATTTTTGCTATATGGTATTGGCTTAGTAAATATAGTTAGGTACACAATAACTAGGTTGAAATATATCTAAATTATCTATATAATTAATATAAAAAAAACTATTTTTATTGTATTGGCTTAGCTAATATAGTTAGAAAATGTTGGGGATGATAATGTAACTATATACAAAATTAGTAATATCTAGCTACTGCAGTTATGAATTGAGATATTGAATGTGTCAGCTAGACTGGTATACTTTGAAAGTTTAAAAATAAGTGGAATGGTATCAGGTCCATCAATATTGTTAGTAATTTTTGAAATTTTATGAATGGTATTAGGTTGGTCAATTCCATTAGGTATGCTAAAAAATTCACAATGCTATTATACTAACCATTGAGTTCTTTAATATGGTGGGTTGATAGGAGGGACATAACCTAAGGCTATAGATCATTCTCATCATCACTAGAATTTGAGGAGATATGAATAAATGAATGTCTCAGCTAAAATAATGAATTTTAGTAGGAGTTTTGTGAAAATGAATTACATCTACGTTCCATGATTGGGTTTTGGAAAATATATAGTCATCATCATATGATGGAGATATATTAAATGCATGATATGGACAATGAGACTTTGAAGGAAAAAAAGAAAAACTTACAAAATAAAATTAATGGGGGAGGTAAACAAGGTGCAAAGAAAGGGGAGTGGATAGATAGAGTAGAAAGGATACCCTATTATATGAGAATATATCTAAGATGGAGGTGGAAAGAGATAAAATTAAGAAGGACATGAAGAAGCTCATCTAATTTAGTAAGAATTCCATAAATAACTACGCATTGATAATCCACATGATGAAATAAACCCTTGAGGGAAAGAAAGATGATCATACAATTAATAGAGCTACAAAGATATTGAAGATAAAGTAAAAAGGAAAGAAGGTATTAGATAAATATATTGATTTAGATAAGGAAATGATCTCATTAATTTCAAGGATGAGGAATAGGATCCCTCAACAAACATTTATGGCTCTTAGTTATTGTTCATCTTTTTTTTATTATTGATTTGATGCAGAGTGGTTGTTTGTTTCAACTTTGGTATCCTAACATCTAGTTGGGATTTTTTTTGCCTTATTTTTTATTTTTATGCCTATAACATGGTTTTATAACACTCTTATATTTATATTAATTTTTTATGAGGGTAGGGTCCCTCTCAAAATCCTTTTTAAAGTAATAATAAAAAACATATTATATGCATGAGTATTTTGTTGATAACTTTCAATGGGAGTGTCCTTGGTTGATACACTAATGATATTAAAAGTGTGAGGGGATAAGGATACAAGACACTAAACTAATTAAGCTACCGTAAAATCATTACATACTAAGTCATATTACATGTAATAAGCTTATTAGGCATTGCATGAGGGAATAATTTTGTATTATCATCAATTAATGGAATGGTTTCATCTCATGGTAAATGAGATGGAGGGAGCCATTATAATATGTAAGGAGGTAATTTAATGGTATTTAAAATGGTTTGTAACTAATTAATTTCATCATCATCAAAATCAATAAGAGTAACTTGTATATTGGGAGGCATGTTGACAAACTCAGAAATATGACTATTGAAATGAGAAATTCTAGGGATGTGATAATCCTATGTTTTAGGATTAGGTATATTGAGACCCCATGGATTTATATTTTATTTATTATTGTAAATATTTTCATCATGATTGAACTTAGTGAATTATATATTAGAATATTTGATGTATTTCATGCAATGAGCCCAAGGATGAACTAAAAGTAGATTATAGGTGAGTGGAAGATATAAAACCATTATCTTGGTGAATAATATTTTAGGCCTGATAGTGAGATGTATTAAAATAGAATAAAGATTAATTTGATTGGTTCTATCAAATCCATGACATATGAGTCATGTTTTCTTAAGGTCAGGTTTGGAATACCCAAGTTGTTAGATTAACAAAAATTAGATAACATTAATAACTGAGCCTTCACCTACTAAAACTTTTATTATTGAGGATATTTTGATGAAAATATTAATGAGGAGGGATGGATCATCAACTAAAAATATGATTTCATCATTAATCATGTCTTCTTTAGGAAAATATACAGAGAGTTTCTTAAAGGAAGAAGGTTGATATATGGTTTCAATAATGTGGACTTCCTTAGGTGTGGGACCTTCAGAGGGTTAGGTGGGTGGTTCATATTTTATTAATGGGGATTATTTTAGGTCTTAAATTTTTTTCATGAGGAAATTATTATATGGTGATGTTCACATGAGTTTCATTAAATGAATTTTGTAAGGCATAAAATTATGTTCATTTAGGAAATTCCATTATGATTTAGGGTTAGATTGATAACAAGGTTTAATTTGATTAGGAATGGTGGTTTTAGGAGGAATTGTAGTAGAAGGATTTAAAAATCTAGGATGAGGCTCCAAGGATAGATCAAGATCATTAGTAGATCAGAGGTTGAAAGATGAAGTAGTTTTGGATAGAAGTATCCTTAATAAGTTGGTTTTCAAGAGAAGGCTTATTAAGTTTGGTGACATGATATTTGTGATGAGGATTATTATTATATTTAAACTTGGATGTATTCAAATTTTGGGAAATAGTGTAATAATGATCATATTCAACATTAGTAGCATAATCAAATTCATTTGAATGTTGGGTATTGATATTTGATGGCTGATATGATTTTTGAGGTTTTTAGTTGTGGATTTGGGATTATAAGTTTAGTTATTAGATACTCTAAGGTATTAATTATTAATTATGTCACTCTTTGGTGATAGTATCATAATTTATGTTCTCTCCCAAGATGGTATTTATTAAAATATTTTTGAGTGTGTGATAGGTTTCATGAGAGTGACCAATTTTGGTGTGTAAACAATAAAAATTCTTAGGATCTCACCATAATGGATGGGTAGTAGTGTAGATTTATGGTTTGGATGAAGATAAAAGATTATTAATTTCATTCAAACTAAAGGGAGGGTGCAAGGGAAGTTGGTTATCTAATTTATATGCTCCTATTTCGGGTTAGGTAGGCTTATTTTTGGAAGGACTTTAGTTGTGTGATAAAATGTCAAGGAAGTTGATTGTACCATTCTAGCACATCTCCAAAAAATGTTTTAGATAAAATTTTGGTAGTGGCGTAAGTCTTGGTTTGAAATCATTATTTATAGATATTTCCCAAGGCATTAAGATGTAAGGCATGATATTTGTTCCCATCATATGTGATAGTTGGAGAAATGTTTCCAATGTTTTTTGGACACAATAAATGGAACTAAAAGGTTGATTTGAAGGTTTTGAAGTACCTTATTATGATTTAGTTATCAAGGAATGATGTATCCATTTGAATATATAAGAGGATGCAGATAAAAATATTATTTGGTTAGTTCATGAAGAATTTAGTAGGTTGATTAGCCATTCAAAAAATATGGTTTTACATTTCGAGCATTTGATTTCTATTAGAAGCTTGCATAAGGATCATTTGCTAGACCATTTATTCAACAACTTGTGTTGGATATATAGGTGTATTAGGATTAGGATTTATATTATATTTTTTTGGAGGAGGATTGGAAGATGATGGATTAGGTGGGGGATTCCCAACATTAGTCTTGGGAGGAAGATTCCTAATGTTGGTGTTGGTTGTCTTAACTATTATAGTATATGGAGGAAACTTATTAAGACTAATATTATTATTTGGAGTATAATCTAAATTATCAAAAAGATTATTAATTAGTTAGGTAGGGTCTATATACACATAATATTTTTAAAATTTATCATTTACTGAAACTTTCTCTCTTAAAAAAACATGTCGAGTTTCAATCTCTCTGAGTGCATACCTTAAAGGGTGCACCGAGAAAGGGGTGGGGAGATATTTGGTGATTCATAAGATTATTTATCCCTATACCATTACATAAAACCACAAGTAAATTTTATATAAATCCCTAAGTAATTAAAAACCATATATCCACTCCTCTAAGTAACTCCCCTTCCAAAATAGTCCCTAAATTAAAAACACCTTTTTTATTCATTTTCCTACTATGTCAGCCAAGTCGATCTTGTTAGGGAATAAATTCATGTTACTAAACTAAGTCAAATAAGTTAAATTAGTTTGATACCTAATAGCTAATTTTACCATCTAACAAAATCTAGTTGGTTTATCATGTTGGCTAATTTCCTATGAGAGTTTAGGGTCAATCCTTGATTATAAATACCCATTTCACTTTAATCCAATAGAAAGAAAAACATTAATTTTACATTTTTAAATCTCATAATTTTACTAATTCTACACTTGATCATTCATTAATTAGGGTCATTCCTTGGAAGGAAATAAGCTTATCTTATGGGAAAGTATTGGATTCAAAGTAGGAGTATTTTAGCCTAGAGATGATTTCTATAGTGTGATCATTACAAAGCCACATAAACCTTTTGTAAAACACCATTGGCCAAGGGAGAGATTGAGGCATGACATGTTCATATAAAGTTAAGTAATCCTAAATTTTACTCTTTCATATTGTAGATATATATTGCAAAAATTAATAGGTTGAATGTTTTGATCCTTGTTTAGTTTACTTATACATTGACTTGGGTAGAGTTCTCTTTCCTTATTATATGTTATTTATTGTTAACCATCCCCCTTTATGCCACAAGATTTAGTGAGCACTTGATTAGATTTATTTTATGTATTATAGACCTATCTAAACTTATTTAATCATATCATTTACCTAGAGGCTTTGAAACCATATGCTTTAATGTTGTGTAGTAAGTGATCCCTTAGGTAGGTTTAATGTATACAAATTGATCATGTCCTGATATAAATAACTTTGAAATGAATTATTGGTAAGATTACATTCTATAAGATTAGAATTCAATAAGTAGGATAAGTTATAGATCCATCGTAATTATTTGCATACATTCTAGTGAACTTGACATGAATCTAAACCTTATATTCTTAATTTTTCTCTTTTAGTCAACTAGATTGAGCAGGTTGATCTAGTTTTGTTTTACATGTCTCTTTCTCAGTTAACTATATAAAACTAGTTAATCTAGTCTATTTTATACTTGTAGGCCTAGGGTTTTTATTTAATTATATTTACTTGGTTGATATAGTCAATTTATTTATTTGTAAGTATAAGGATTATAATCAACCAGGTTACGTTGGTTGACCTATTTTTATCTTCTTTGTACAGGTTTTAGTTTTGGCCAATTGGATTGAATTGGTAAATCCCATTATTTAATTGGTCTTTTTTATTTTAATTATATTATTTGTAATGATGAGGAGAGTGGCTCTTACTAGATCAAATATGGCTATCTCAATGAGTTAGACCCTAAAATATGTGGTTCTTATTGGCTGGATTTTTGTATAAAAAATCTTACTTTGAAATTCAATGTATTTTTATAGCTTATAGATCAAAATAAATATCTTAACATTTAAAATATATAAAAATACCTATCACTATCCCAAATAAATATGTTCTATGTAAGAAAGATGCTAATACCACAAATCACCTCTTGTTGGGTTTCCCCTTTGCCTCTAAAGTGATGGATATTTTACTTCAACAATTTAAAGCCAGCTAGGTCAAAATAGATTATATCCTATAACTAATCCAAAAATGGGCCTCTCCCTGAAAGACTCCCATCCTTATATTTTTATGGAATATTTCATTTCCTTATTTCTTTTAGACAATATGAAAGATGATATGAAAGATGAGGAATTTTAGTAATTTTGAGAACACCAATATTAATATAAAAGTAGATGCCAATCATATAATATCAGATATTGTGTAAAGTTAGAGACATTTCATCCCAAAGGAGGATTTTCACCCATCTTAGGAGAACTTGTCTGTTCTATAAATTTGGAAGATTAACATCATTGGAAAGGTAATTGAAAAACTAGATAAGAGTCAAGCTAAATGGATAATTACTATACCTAGTTGGATGAAAATTAATTTTGGTGAAGATTCAATAGGAAATATAGGTTTACAATGGGGTGGTGAAATCATTATATATTCTTATGGGAAAATGGTGGTGGCTTACACAAGCCCTATGGTTTTCCAAACTAGTCACATGGCTAAAGCTAAGGCTACAATCTGGGGTATCTAATTGGATTCATTCTTGAAAATTTATAGATTAGTAGCTAAAGGTGATTATCTCAACATCATTAAATACTTGTTAAAAAAATCCATATCCTTGTGGACTATCAAAAAAATGATAGAAGATTCCAAATTATTACTATATAGGTTATCATAGTTTTCTTGAGTTCATACCTTTAGAGAAGGAAACAAGGTTGGTGATGAGTTTTCCAACATGGGCATTAGTATTAGTGACTTATCCCAATAATAATACACAAATATCATTCTAGACCATATTATCACAATCATAAAAATGAATTTTATGAATCACCTCACCTAAGAAACTAGTCTAGGATTCTCCAACATGTCATCTTTGATTTAGTTGGAAACTTGCCTTTGTGAATTACAATGTTTACCATTTCAAAACATGATACTTGGAATATGGATAATTATAATTATCATGATTATAATATTTTAATATATATAATATTAATTACAACTCATGTCAGGTGAGGTGTTCCTAATTATTTTTTTGAGAGTCTACATTAGAGTCTATCACTTCATCCTAACTCCTTCTGCTCTAGAAAAAACTCAATTATGGGTGTGAAAGAGATATAAGCAATGTGGATTTTTATTATAAAATCATGAAATACCATATGGTGTGGAGTATTTTTAAGAAAGGTGGGCTCACAATGTTCATGTAATAGATTTTAGGACCAAATCATGTAATTTCCATAGACTTTGCTTCTAGTTAGAAGGAGAGGAAAGTTAGAATGAGGGGTCTCAAGGTTGACATCATAGAAGAGTTTATTGGGGTTAGTTTAGGGATGTCATGTAATGGTGAAAAAATATTTAAGAATAAAATTAGAAATAAATAATTTCTAAGGAGGTTTTTCGGGACCGAAGATGAAGTGATTATGAAAGAGAAAGGCTATCCCAGAACTGAGCTTCCCATGCTATGGATGAGGGTTTGTTTATACGAGATGAAGTACATTATGCTTGAAGGAAAATTTAACACTTTATAATCACACCCATTTATAGCTTTGAACCATTTAAAGGGCCATACCATTAATATTCCTTTTTTCCTCCTCAATTTAATGGAACATTCTATTCTAGCCTACCAGGAAAATCCCTAAAAAGACATTTTACATGAAGGTTTAATTTTTATACTTATCACTTGAGTGGCTCTTTTTGTAGTCTAAAAATACCTATTAATGAAGATGATGTTGATGTCGATAGTTACATGATCACTCTTATGGAGGATCTAGTCCAAATTTATGGGTGCTCTCCTAAAGCTTCACCTAACCATCTAAGCTTGAAGATGGCCCTAAGGTAGGTTAAGATTGGTATCCTTGAGCTTGAAAATAAAGTGGAAAAATTAGACCAGAAGGCAACAATGATGTTGGCTGAGGTGAGGGATTTTAAATTGGAAGTACTTGGGATAAAAAAGGAACTCATATCCCTAAGGTAAAATAATTTTTAGTCCCCTAAATCTCCTACTTCTACCAAGAAAGTGACTTATAGAGCTTAGAAGGGTAAAATGTCAGATTTGGTTACTCCTTTGGAATGTCTTAGTAAAATAAATCATAATTAGATGGTGTAGGGTAAAGGTAGTAATAAAGGAAAAATGACTCCTATCCCCATTCAAATATCCAAGATTATTACTAGTCTTATGCCTCTAGTGGATTATTCTATTGAATATTTAGCCTAATCTTCTACTTTATTTTATGGGTCCTTATGGTTTTTCGGTATTTCTTAGGTTGTTACTTTTGGGATCTACTAGCTTGTTTATCCTACCTCTTTTGTCATAATTTTGTATTTTTTTAAGGGATATAGGACCATGACCCTTGTATTTAACTATAAAAAAATATCTAACAAAATTGATCTACTCAATTTTGTTATATGTAGCTTTAATTTTTCAACTAACTAAATCAAATTGAATCCAATCATTTTTTTGGTTTTTACATTTTATTATTAGTCAACTAAATAAATCTAATCAATATTTTTTAATAGTCATATTTTTTTATCTTAGTAAATTATATCAACTACTTAATTTTGTTTATTAACTATGTTTCTAGTTTTTCGCTTTTATAGATATAAAACCTCACCTAGAAAACCCAGTCAATAAAAAATTAGAAACTCTAATAAATTAACTTGGTTGATATTGTTTTATATTCCACGTTCATTCTTAACAATTTAACATTTCCATCTTATCAATTTTAAGAAATTTACAATTCTTGTTTTCCCAGTTCAACAATCTTCCTTATTATTTTATTTAGTTGTCAGTTCGATCAAAGTATACACACATAGTAAACTAGATTCCCCATTTTGATCTTATTCTATGTCTATGTTTTCTACACCAAACTACATTGACTAGTTTCATTTTGATTGTTTGGGCCTAATTTTTTAATAAACAAAATCAACTAGCTCTATCCTATTATATACTACTTGTTCAACTGGATAAATCTACTCAATCTTATTTTGTATGATTCATTTTCTAGCATAAGCAAAGGAAATTAAAATTTATTTTCATAGTAATTACAATCACTTTTAATTTTGAAATCAATTTTTTTTATTTCAAAAATTGTAGCTTGGTTTTTGACAAATTAATTTTTGCCTTTATTTTCATCTTTATTGGTTTTCCCTAGAAATGGTGTAAAGCTAGTTTTAAAAATACTTAATTACTATCATGAAGGGATACTTGATATTATTTTTATAATCCTTGTCTATCTTTTATGGATATTGTGGTATGAAGGGCTTGCCCATATACTCATAGTTATAATACAAATCTAAACACAATACTTAGTTTCCATGTACCTAATAGTATTTTAGAAACACCTAGGATTTCCATTTGTATTGAAGATTAAGAATACATCCATCCATTTTATTGTGTGGTACATTGGTTAGTGGTTAGCATCAATAAACTACTTCCATCTTACCCTTAAAACTAGGTTTAGTGAGTTATGGGAATGACATTTCCTCCATATTTAACACTTTGAAACATTGGGCTATCACAATCCAATAGATAACTAGTATCTTTGGAAGGATACATTTTTGAACACAACCTTTAATACAACCACCTAATAATTTTTTCATATATTTAGTTAGCATTAGTAACTATACAAATTAAAATTTTTAATTTCTACTTGTTATTATTTGACATATTGCAGACTGTATCATCCAACATTGATTCAATTTATATGTTGTGTATTTCAAATAGATTGACCATATTGATATAGTAAACTACTCTTTTATTACATTTACCTAATTATATCGACCAACTCAATCTATTAGGTTCATAGACTATTTTGTTAATCTATTTTTCAAAATTGATCAACTGACTCAATTTACTTAGTTTATAGACTATCATGTTATCCTATTTTTCCAATTAGATTAACCAAATAAATCTATTTATTTTATAGACTACTCTTTTATCCTATTTACCCACCTAGATTGACTAGTTTAATCTAGTAGGTTTATAAACTATTTTATTGACATTTTTTTTCTAAATTGATCAACTAGCTTGATCTAGTCAGATTACAGACTATTATATTATCCTATTTAGTTTATAGACTACTCTTTTATATTGTTTATCTAGTTAGATCAGCCAACTTAATTAATTAGGTTCACAGACTATTCTATTGATATGTTTTTCCAACTTGATGAATGAACTTGATCTAGTCAATTTACAAACTATTATATTATCTTATTTTACCAACTAGATAGACCAACTCAATCTAGTCAGTTTATAGATTATTTTATTGTTTCCAACTAAATAGACTAGTTTAATCTAGTCAGTTTCTAGATTACTCTATTATCTTGTCATTTCAACTAGATCAACCAACTTGATCTAGTTGATTTTCAACCTCTAAACTTTCACTTCTTTGGTAAGTGTCTAAACAAATTTCTTTTTCATTGTGAAACACCTATTTGGAATGTTCACAATAAAATCAAAATAACTTAATGAATTTTACTGATCCTCATAAAGCCTCTAAGATACACCTACCCTATCATGCAGTAGAAATATTGATATTAGTAACATCCATGTTAATACTAGAACCACTAATTATGGGATTCCTCCCCATTCTTATTATCTTAATATGCTATTCCTACCTATGGTATATGATTAAAGTGATCTTGAATATACAAATAAAATGATCTTATTAATCAATTAAAGCCATCAACATTAGGGTAATGATCCTAAAATCATTTATAACCTCATGATGGGACCTCAAAATGGAAAAACCCCTTCACATTCAACTATCTTTGCTACAAAATTTGGGGCAAGTCATTCTTTGACTTATGGTACATCTTTCTCCTCTCTCATCATATTCCATGACTTATTCATCCTCTATGGCAATAATTTCCACAAACATGGAAGGAGTGACCTTTAGTGGGTCTACTCAAAATTACCACATCAATACACAAATTAATTCAAATACTAATACACATCAAACTATCAATGCCTCTCATATTGCTAATGCATCCCATACTACTTCCACTTGTCAAAATACCAGTAATACTAATCAAATTTTACTACAAAATTTAAATCAAATGGATAATTTTCAAATTAATAGTGTCAATAAAATGATGCTAATACAAAACTAATCAATGAATTTGTAAAATAATCCTCAACCTACCCAATGGGGGATGCAAAATCCTAATTCCCCCCCTTCCCTTTTGAGATGCACACAGTAATATTATACCTCAACCTCCACTTATTAACAATTCCATTGAAAATTTAAAAAATGAACCTTTAATCCATCAAATTGAAAACATTTACATAGGTGACATAGTTACCACTATCACTTACAATGGATCCAGTGATCTAGCCTTACATTTGAAAGCCTTTGGAAAATTATACAAAGATTGGGTTAAACTCAATACTTTTACTACCACCAAACTCGTAGCTAAAACCTTTTTAGGTAACACTCTAAGTTGGTATAATAAAATAAAAACTCTTTATATCTATAGCTTGGAAGACTTAGTCTATGCATTAATTTAAGAATTCTAAACTAATGATCTTCCTAAAAATAACCTATGTCATTTTATCAATTGTAAGCAATTAGAATAAAAAATAACCCAAGTATTCATAAAATGGTAGAAATCCTTATATAACAAAGCTAAGCATAAAAATTTAGATGGAAATATCTTTCACTTATTCATTAAAAATCTTCACCATAAATTATAATATCATATGAGAAATATTTATCTAAAATCTTTAGAAAAAGCCCTCGATCAAGCCAAACATCAAGACTTTGTTATACAACAATTTGAGCCTTTGCATCCTCCCATAAGAACTCAAATGCTTGTGAAAGTTAAAAGTAGACATGTAAAAAATTATGGTGTTATATATACCTATGATTCCATACACAAAATTCAATCCATTACTCCTAGTGGTCACATAAAGCCTATTCTTTCATCCTCAATTTCCAACAATACTCATCCTAGTTATACATTTTATCAAGTAAATAATATATATATTCATAAACCACTTTCCTTAATATATATATTCAAAAGAATATTCCTCATCATTCACCATGATATATTCATATTAATCTCCCTACCAAACATTGGTATGATCCATACAAATTCTATTGGTATCATGCCAGTTGGGGCCATTCTCATGAAATTTGTCACCAGCTATGAACCTTTGTTATGGAATATATTCTTGGACCTAATTTTGATCATGAATCTCTCATACGTACATGTAAAAAACATTATGAATTGGTATACAAGGTTCATTAAATCATAAATAAACATGAATACCTTAATCAAGCTAATGCTCACCTAGCTATTTACAAGGATTCCCTTCCTAATTATCAAGCTTGTACTACCCAACCTCCCACTACCAATAATGTCAAAAGTTTTATAGACCCTAATGCTAACATTCATGATGAGAATGTTATTAACATGAATAATATGAGGAGATTAGTTTCTTATATTTATCCTTATCAAACTTTAAACTACAATAATTTCCCAACTTTATGTACTATTTAGTATTCTTACCCATCTCATTTTATAGAATTAGGGCACATAAAACTGAATTCAATCAATTATACAAAATAATATACTAAATCACATGTATCCAAATAAATGATATAGTTAAAAACTAACTCATTATCTATTTCTATAAATTATACCCCTCCATCATACAAGAAACCTCACCTAAAAATTCTAGAGTCATCTATTTCTAAAACCTCTTCTTTTCATTCATAAGACAACCAATAATTCAACTGTGTTATCTACATCAACATAATCAGATATAATTAGTGAACCCATATTGACTAAGTCCCAGTCAAATACATATTAACAAAATTAAATTAAGTTCACCTCCACTACACTCTTAAAGGATTTAATTCAACATTATATACATTTATCTAATAAAATTCTAACTAAATATGATGAATGTGATCCTATAACCAAACTTACACATCTACCATATCAAATACATTTATTATAACTTATGATATATTACATCATAATTTTAATCATATAATGAAAATTTTATTTGAAATTAACATCCCTCTTACCCCACTTGTAGGAAAATAAACCACTTTATCAGGGTCTAAAAATAGCATTCTTTAGAAGTGTGAAGAAATGTCTATCCACATTGATGAAATGCTAGATACTTATTTTGCACTCAAATTCCATATCACTTCAATGATTCCTAATGAGATATTAATTGATGTTGATGATCCTCATTTTTTCATTAGTTTTAATATAGGATATATACACGTTAAACATGCTTTTATTAATGAAGGTTTAGGAAAGTAAATACCTTTCCTTGATTTCATCAAACACTTGGATATTTTGAATATAATCTTAAATATACTCAAAGTACATGTCAAGGATGTGATAGAATAAAAATTCCTCCCTTAGGTTATGTTTGGATTCCTAACATGATCCTTCTTTCATGGTGTGCATAAAACTCATGATGATTAATTTCCCACTGTCACATAACATTTTACTCAGTCAACCTTGGACACACTGCATGAGAGTTTTAGCTTGATTAGAATGCAAATGTGTTAAAATTACTTATAATGGTGTTATATACAAGATTATAGGAGACACTAATCCTTATAATTTTGAATAATTTCAATAACAAGATGTTTATAAAATACCTGCCTAAAATCTTTACCTAATATTCATTTTCATGAGTCACAACATTTTAAATACCCTATCAACTCTACTAGAGGTTATAATGGTCACCTTGAATTAATAGGAAATATACCACCTAATCTTTTAGATTTAGAAATTTATGAATGTGGTAAGATCAATTTTAAAATTAAAACTTCTGATCTATATCCTCACATAATTACCCAATTACCTCCTTATTTATATCCTTGGTCTCATAAAAAATCATTAGATTAAATTCATATCACTCTAGAAAATATAAAACACTTCATCCATCATGCCTCTTTAAATGATAAAATAATCAATGCATGTACTATTGATCTTTACACTCCTGATTATGATGATGGATATTATTTAGATGATCCCTTTTTATCTATCTTTACTCAAGATAAAAATGCAAGGATACTTAGATATCATTCTTATTTATATAATTTTATTATTTATATTCATGTAGATCCTTTTTATTCTATGGCACTTGACATTAGTTATTTTTCACTTGATGTTAAAAATTCTAATATAAATCACACACATGCTATACTTCTCATCAAATCACTACTTATCCCCTTCAAAATATACTTCTTGACCATGATATGATAGGGAATTACTAGTTCTCTAGTTTTTTAGATCCTTCCAACATACTTCATCTAGAGACATCAACTACATTACAACGACCCTCTTTGAGCTCATCTCTTGCAATGGCCCAATATAGTCTTGATCGTAATTTGAGTTATCCTCCTATTGGTGATGGAATACTACCTTTTTCTAAGCTTGATCTTCTACTAACATTATGTGTATATGAGCTATACTGTGATTTCCATAGGGTTTCTAGTCATTAGGCCAAAGATTATCATGCACATCAAAAATACATAGCACAATAATGAGATTTAGGATCTACTCCTACTATAGATAGAAAAATTTAAAAGTCTACTACTCCTAGATGTACTTATTATTTTCATATAATGCACACACATTCTTCCACTCATTAACAACATTTGTGGTAGTACATTGATATGCTTCATATAGAGAAGGAACATTTTGCCAATAAGATACTACCTCCTATGATACTTCCATAATACATCCCTAAATATGGGGAAGTTTATTATCTTTTGCACCAATTTACCACACATCATACATATAGATTTTAAGTGATGCAATGACATTTTCAAAATTTTCTATGGACTACACCTTCACTAGCTCAGTTGTATATTCCATGTCTTTTGTAGATAAAGGTTCAACCTTCTCTACATCATACATCTCTTCAAATTTAAAAGGATACTACTCACAATTTGACATCTATCCTTCACATCGAGTATCCATTATAGATTTGTCTTATGAGCATCATTATTCTTTTGACATCCCCACTTTTTCCATAGAGATAATGCATCAATAAGTATTTTCATGACACTCTACAAAGATTGATGATAATTTGATTTATTAAATTTAGATTAAAGTTAAACAAGTATGTATCAGATGTTATGGATGATTTTTATATGAAATTTATCAGTACTTATGAACACATCATGGTGTCTTATCACATTACTTATTACATTTTCATATGATTTGGGTTTGACGTATGAGTATATATTGTTCTTATGATTCAATTATAAATTAAAATTATTTCATAAATTAAAATCATTATCATGTTCCCATATTCTATTTATCATGATTATTATTTACATTTGCTACATCATTCATTTAGATCAGATAGTTATTATTGTGATATGGTTTTAAAACCACACCCTTTAATATTATATCTTTACTCATGATTAGCTAACAAGAATATTTTTGATTGTATCATTTCATGCATAGATCTATATGATCTTCACTTTCCATTTATTCTTCCTTCATACTAAGTATACATATGGTTAGTCTTGATATCACATACTTATTTATGATAAAGCTTAATTATTTAACAAGTTAACAAAATATGTAGGTACTTTTTATCCTATAACCAAATCCTAAAGCATATATGTGTTTATCACTTTTTTCACTCATGTTTGGTCATTCCAAATTTATATGGAAGAGCAATAAAAAAATCCATAAAAAATTTAAGATCTAAATAATTTAAACAAATATAATGATAAAAAGGAAAAAACAACATTCAAAAGTCAAAATCACACCAAAGTATATGATTATTATTTTAGCACATCTTTTATTTATAGTCAAACCTCATAATCCACATTTGGCTTCATGATAGAGTCATGGTCTATTGGGGTATGTTAGGCTAGTAGACTAGGATATGAAGTATCAAACTTCTTTATAATACTACCTAATTTCTCAAACAAGTACTAAATCTTCATAGTAAATTGATAACTTTGTAAGTGGTCCTAAGGAATGGGGAACACATCATAGGAAGGTAGGCACATTTTAATTTTATTGTATATATCAGCTTCATGAGTTAAATACTAGACACATTAACCAAATTTTTTGTGTTTACTATGAACAAATATCTTATAATTTTATCATCTAAAAATGTTATAACACTTACCTAAATACTTAATAGGTGTCATGCCAACTAATGATTATTACAAATGCATATGCCATGTTTTTTCCACTCCCCTTTTCATTATAATATTACCAATATTAATCCTTGATAAATATTTATTTTTATCTGATCATACCCTTTTAGTTATACTTATATGAGTTTAAATGTAAGACCTCAGGTAGGACCATGCCTTCTTCACAAACATTTACCCTAATTATCATCAACCTAATTGGTTACCCTTTGTTAGTTGTAATGTAAGACCTTGGATAGGACCATGATTTATTCACAAAGATTCTTCAAGTTTCATACCATGTCTTAAGTCATAAAATAACTATATTTTTTGAAATAGTCATTAGAACAAACTATACATTTTATATTTGTGATTTAACTTAATTGTACCTTACATTACAAATCATTTATTTTCATGTTTTCAATAATTCCCCACATGATTTAGTGTGTTTTACATTTCAATTCATTTTTGTCTATTTATGTTTTACACACTTTATAACTTGATTTAGTGTGTTCTACATTTCTTTTTATTTTTCATTTTTTTCATTTATGATTTACATGCTTGCCAACATGACTTAGTGTGTTTTACATCACATTTCATTTTACATTACATTTTTAAATTTTACACTTTTTATCATTATTTTTAACCATGAAGTTGGTCACATTTTCTATAAAAGAATCAAACTACATCACACATTTTGTCATAACATATATCAATTATTAAACACACATGTTACAAATAAAATACATACATCCATAACATCCACAGTTCATAATAACAAACAAACAAACAAACACACACACACACACACACACACACACACACACACACGCGCGCGCGCGTGCACGCACGCACACGCACACGCACACGCACACACACACACACACACACACACACACACACACACACACACACACACACACACACACACACACACACACACACACACACACACACACACACACACACACACATGGCTTAAATTTTTTATAAAATACAAGAAAATGCTGTAAGCATAATACAATCTCAAATCTTTGGTTGTGATCCACCCTATCTATTTTACTACTTTTGGGAAAATAAGTGTATAATTTCCTAAATAGTAAAGGGGTCTAGATTATGGGGAAAATTAGTAAGTGAATGTACCTTGATTAACCTACTAATTTATTGAATCTAGAAGTTCTTAGTTAATTTCTAAAAATAGTAAAAAAGAGGGAAGATAGTAAAACTTAGCTTGTTTTGGATTGAGACAGAAGAATCAAAAATTGATATTTGCTAAGTTGATTGGGTAGACTATTAAAAATAGGACCCAAAATTCTATTTTTTGTTTCGATAGTAACATAAAAAATTAGACACTTTAGGGTCTAGTGTTATAGTCCTATTTTTTGTGCTATAGTCTTTTTGATCTTCTCTTTTTGATCTTTTTGGGTTCTATTCATCTGATTTGGGAGACCTTACATACCAAATTTTAGGTCTTCGAAGTCACCAGAGCTCATTGTACATCTATTTCAATCTTTAATACTTGTACTTATCTATGCACATGGAAATAAAGAAATAGATCAAATGCCAAAAGGGGAAAAACTAGGTTAGTGGAAGAATGATCACACAATCTAGAACCCAAGCTATTTTGATTGCTACCTACATTAACCCTCAATTTAGGGTATCAGATCTGATGTAGTTCTCCCTTAGGGAATGTACTTAGTCAACATGCATGATTTATACAAGAATGAAATTTTCTCAAGCCCTTCCTTGATCAAGCATGCAAATATAAGCGTGATATAGAGAAGAGCTATATTATTGACTAATTTTTATTGTCTAATGTGCTAAAGTAATAAGTGGTAGATATAAAATTCCTTATGAAGTCATTTATATAGGAGACTCATTATTTCAAATTTGGGAGATATATTTGCATTTTGCTGACAAAAGGGAAACTTAGGAACAAAGCAAAGAAAGGGGCTAGGACCTATTTGGTAGAGAAAACTAATTATTGGGGGTCATATTGACCTTGTATAATAGCACTAGAAATTGGACACCTTAGGTTTTAGTTCTATATTTTAGTTTTTGGTGCTATTGTCTAGGGGGTTTGGGACCTGGGGGGATGGGTTAGGGTCCAAAAAAGGTTTCTGGGCCTAAAAGGGTCAAACCTGGTAATCTAGATGACTGGGAATATGTAAAGAGATGTCTATGGAATGTGATAAGATAGGTAAAAGGACCTAGATAAATATGAATAAAGCTCATATCTCCAATTAGAGTCTCCTATAAAAGGACTGTGAAAAGATATAATATATGTGTTTACTTGACCAATTTAGGGTGATTATATTTTCCCCCCTTTTATTCTAGTGATGTAATGAAATTAATTAATAGAGTAAAAGAAATAAAGAAGATGCATACCTAGACTTACCTATATGAAGATAAGTGTGCTAAAAGGATCCAACTTCCTAGCCAGGGAAGTAGATTGAAGAACTAAAATAGTGCTCAGAGAAAAAGAAGGAATGCATGTATTAGATGTCCCCTTATATTGAACCTAAATAGTGCCTAGAAAAGATAAGGAATCCCTATAATAGATGCTCCTTATACTAAATTTAAATAGTGCCTAGAAAAAAGGAATCCTTGTAATAGATTCCCCCTATACTAAATTTGAATAGTGCCTAGAAAAGAGAAGGAATCCCTATAATAGATGCCCCATGTATTGAATTTGAATAATATGAACTAGATTTGAGAATTTCTTAGAGGTCCAAAACCCATGTTTGTCCTCTATCCTACACAAACTCCTGGGTCTAAGTAATATTATGGACCATTCACTGTAGACAATTGTATGGTCCATCTTGGTGATAAATTGATTAATTTCTAGGTGTATCTTTAAAATACTAGTAAATGTGTAATAAGAAAATGGCATGTCCTACCATCTTAATTTGTATAATCCTAAAATATGATGGACATGAACATCTATGCCACACCCCTGAATCTAGTATGTGAGTGATGCATCTAATAATCTAGAAATCTATATATCTATAAACTAAAGGTGTATCCCTCTGAATGTCTTACATAATGTTGAGTGACCCTAATGTAGTCTGAATCACTATATAATTTGACCAATCTAAGTTGAGTAATGCTAAGTGACCCCTAAAATCTGAACCACTTGTGAAATCTTTGACTAATCTGAGCTGAGTAATACCAAGTGGCCCTACAGTCTGAACCACTTATGAAATCCTGACCAATCTAAGCTAAGTAATGCTAAGTGACCCATAGAGTCTAAACCACTTATAAAATTTTGACCAATCTAAGTTGAGTACATAGTAGTGTTAATCTAGATACTGAAGGTGTAAAAACCATGTTGAGTAACCCATGTAGTCTGAATCACTAAATGTTTTGATTTTTCTAAGCTGAATCTTTATAGTTTCACTATTAGTGTGCAAAAACCATGATGTACTAGATAGGTATACCAGTTAAGCTTATGGGAGTAGGGATAGTATAAATGATGCCCCCCATTTAGGGAAAGGGACAATATCCAAGATAGAAGAAGTTGAGCTAAAAGTGATGATTAGTGGTAGGATGTATAGAAACATGGCTGGCATGTAATTTGAATAAATTGAAGTTTCATTATTTGAATTGATGAGATTGAATTATCGAGAGTGAAATGTATCTTTGGTTGATTAGGATCAAAGCTTATATCTGGGCTTTATGAGTTATATAGGATCTATCATTCCATGGTAGGAAAATGAGGTAAAAATAGATTGAATGAGATGAAAGATTGATTTGATCAAATATGATAGGTTTTTTGAATGTTTTGAATGGGTGTTTGATTTGTAGGGACTAATCTGGGTACCAAATAGGTGTAGAGATGTGTGTGTTGTAGTAGATAAGTAATGTAGTAGGAAAGAAAGTCCTAATTTATTATAAAGGTGTCAAAATTAGTAGTTTGAAGAATAAAATGGTTTACAAAATGGAGCTCAAGTTATGGGCAAAATAGGATGTTGCTTTTTGCTTTAAAAGGGGTTTGATATATGAAGGATTTGACTAATTTGTGATTCATTTGCTCATTACATAGTTGGATATTGGAGTTTTAGAGGGAGAGGATGTTAAATAGATGAGTACCTACCATGACTCATTATGAGTAGCTAATTGCATAGATTTAGGCTAGCGAGGAGATTTCCTTAGTAAGTACAGATAGTTTTCAACTTTTGTGTGCTCTTAATGTCTAATTTTGGCAATTTTTAGGTATTTTTAACCATTTTAAGTAGTTTTAAATTTCTTTGACTAGTTCTAGCACTAATGTCCTAGGTTTAGCACTATTGTCCTTGATTCAGTGCTACTATCTAGGTTCTATCACTATTGTCCAATGCTAGAGTCCTTTTGCAACACTAGTGTCCAATATGGATGAATTTTTCATTTTTGAAGTTATTCCTACTTTGTATTTCTTAGCTATTTGTCCTTGGCATGGTTATCTGACATATAGCCTATTTTATGGTGTTTTTTAGGGTGAGGTGTAGATGTAAGAGTTTCACAGAGGCCAAGTTATGGAGACTCTAAGATTGTTGTCATTATCTACTAATAAGCATGCTATTATAGATAGGGTTGGGCTAAGTCATGCATGTGATCTTGGTATAGTGTAGTGGGATAGATATTTTATCACCACCTTATGTGAGAGGTGGAATGTTGATACATGCACATTCTATCTTCTGATAGGGGAGATTATTGTGACTCTAGAGGATGTGTATTAGATTTTACATTTATTGATTAGTGGATGGTGAGTGTCACTGTAGGATGACATAGGTGTTGATGTCATTGACTGAGTATCAAGATACTTTTTAGGTACACCTACAAGATTAAACTATAGGGGTAGTGAGAGTGATATTTTACTATCATTTATTATGAAATTAAGTGTTCTATGCCTACAAAAGTGGTTGGTTGTACTATTGGCCTCTTTTATTACTATGGATAGTAATGGAGTATGTATTGCTTATAGGACGCATAGAGTGGTTTAGAGTATTGAGATGTATGGTACCATGTTTTCATGGGGGAGGACCATGATTTCTAATTTGTATAGATTTACGTAAGAGAATTTTAGTAGTGGTGTGGGTGAAACCACTTTGTTGTATTATTGGGCCTATGAGCATATAGTGATTGTGTAGTTGATTAGATTATCAAGGGTAAGTTGGGCATATCCATAACCATTTTAAGAGCACTGGATGAGTGAGTTGGATATATAATCCCCTAGGATGGAACACTATAGGTGGATTTTAGATAGATTAGTGGCTAATGACATCAAATGGAGGCCCTTTAGAGGATTTCTTGGATGGCCAGAGGATGGAGAGTAGTTATGGCTCATGAGAACGATTTATTGGTTACATGATCATTGGCCTAGAGTTTATGAGCACTTTCAGTATGAGCATGTGACTAGGTAGTTTGGAGTTTGACAAGATGTTCCTCTTGTAGCATGGATATGGCTGAGGAGTGCATGAACACCACTGAGAGTGGGAGCTCATCTTAGACTGACTAAGATAGAGTTGGCACCATTGCCATTGGATGTGCAAGATGAGGTTATAGATGTTCCTAACATAGATGATTTGGGATGCATTAAGGGCTACATAGTGTGGTGGTCAAGGCATAAATGGGCTCTACTATATCTAGATGGTGTGATAGACGTTCTTGTATATGATCAACCTGAGCCGATTTAGAGGGTGGTAGGTGAGTGGTTATAATGTGATCTTTTACCTTGTATGTATACTTTGTTATTAATTTTGGATTATGTGTAACTAATTAGAGTGTAATGTTGTGTACCTAGGTGAGGCATTAATTATGTAGGGTGAGGCACATGCTAAAGTAAGTCATAGGGATGATGTGTTCTGGGAGACTATTATTGAGTTTACATTGCATGAGCTTACATGGCATGTTCTTGATGATGCTATGGTGGAGGGTTTGATAGAGAGAGTTATGGTTATGGCTGGTGTTTATTCTCACTTATTTGACTAAGATACTATAGCTACAACTACCTATGTTAAGGTAATAGGAGAGAGAGATGAGCTAAGAGCTAAGCATGATAGGCACAAGATGCCTCCTCCAAATCAGGGAGGTATGAGCTCTAAGATTATGGATGACTATATGGATCTTCAATGGTGACATGTATATTTACATGAGGCATATGGTCATTTATTAGAGAATATATACTTGGTGCAAGAGGTAGTTAGGAGCTTGAGGAGGTAGAGAGTCATCGAGTGCTAGACATGAGTATGGGACTAGCACCGGAGGAGAGAGTAAGACTGAGAGTGAGGGCATGACCCCTATTTATGATTGATTGACCTTGACATGATTTATATATTTTTAAGAAAATTGTGATATATATATATATATATGTATATATATATATACATATATATATATATATATGTATATATGTATATATATATATATGTATATATATACATATATACATATATATACATACATATATACATACATACATATACATACATACATACATACATACATACATACATATATTTATATATATATAGACACACACACACACACACACACACACACACTAGTTTTATTTTGAAACTCATGTTAAACTCACATTATGGTTTCTAGAATATATTGGTATTGTAGTGTTTTTATTTGAAATAATTTATTTGATGTTGATGTTAAAGTTGTATATGCTTGGTAAATGTTATTTGGGATATGTGATTTGATTGTTTTGATATATTTGGTAAGACTATATTTAGGACATGTTTGGATATAGTTGTTTGATTTGTAATCTTATGTACATGACAATCTTATTGGATTTTTTTAATTGATAAAATTAATTTGGTAAAGTGAATTAGTTTATAAGTAGGATATAAGTAAAGTTTGGATTTTGAGATTGGTAACTTGTTTAGATAAGTTAAATTATTTCAAGATTGGTAAAAGGTTTGTATCATTTAATTTGGTAATATATGGACTTTAATAGGCTGGTTGTTGGCTAGGGATGACTATCTAGGATTGGGAATGTTAGTTTTTAGTAGAAGGGAAAAGTAAGATAGCACTCATGTGCTTATTACTTTCCCAAGAGTGGCTCAAGAATATAAGGGTTAGCTAGACCTTTGGCTCTATTATTACCATGCTAAGTGAATCTATAAATTAATCTTGAAATGACTATATGGTGTAGCACACTCTATTAGAACACTATCTAAATCTTGATGACTAAGTGAACAAGTGCCCATACTACTCATGCTGTGTAAAACCCTATCTTGAGTCTGATGTTAAATGTGATGCACTAAATATAATAGGATATGATAACTCTAGAAAATGCAATCTAATTGGCTATGTTATTGGACCTTTATGTTGTAAAAAATACTCATTTGATCTCCAATGTAGTGGATTTTTGCATGAAATAGGACCTGAAAAGTCTACATGGAATATCTCTCTAAAAAAGTAGCTTGTAATGGTGCCTATGACTTTGTTGGGTATGTATATGGAATTACACTATGTATACCACATACTACATTGCTATATATGGTCTATTTGTGTTTTACTAGTTTCCAAACTTTTTGAATAGATGGAATAGGAGATCTCCTATGAGATTATATCCTAAGACCTATATTGTGCTCATGATGAGTGACTAGTGATTCCTGTAAATGAATGTCCTGGGATGACTCAGCTATGGAGGAATGAGGTCTAGGGTTCCATAATGGAGGAGATCTCTATTCCCCCTATGTGAATTCTATAATACCATCATCAACACATCTAGAAATGTGATCTTAGAGTCAAAAATAGGTATCCATATTATGTCTATGGTTATGATGATAATTACAAAAGGGCTGGTATGGATATCTATGTAAAATATGTGGATCTCACCAATGAGTAGAAGGTAATGTAATTAACCTCCTATCTAGTAGTGTTGATAATATGATAGATGGGCTATCCCATTCTAAATCAAACTGTAGTGGTTCTAGTTGGTAATTCTATATATTACATACTATGGGTGGTATTCTAGAAACTTGTTCTTTGTTATTTATTATTTGATTTTTTGGCTATGGTTTCCTTTCTTGTCTAGAACATGGTAGATGTTGAGTGGTAGGAGTTGTATATAAAGATGCTACTATGAAGTCTAGAGTGATCTAATCAACTAAATATGCCTAAATCAATCCCAATATCTTTTCCAATGCTAGAAATGTGTAACACAAATGTCTAAAACAAGGCTCTATCTGATATAGTAAATTCTTGAGGAGAGGTTGGTGAAGGCCTTTGATAAAGATATGCTGAACCTCTAGATCTACTGGTTTGTATATCAATCTTAACAAATGAGCCTTAAATCTTAATATGTACTCATTTACTAGCTCTAAATAATTTTGATGTAGTGTGTCAAGTTTATCATAAGTAAAATGAGGTCCCATGTTTATATTATAGTTCTTCAAAAAATCCTCCTCTAAATCATCATATTTGTATAATGAATCGATAGGGAGTAGATGAAACAACCAATTTTGTGCTTCCCCCACTAATGTCTACTGAAACAACTTGAGTAGAATCAAAGGGCTTACATGAGTTGGAAAATCCTTTATAAAGGCTTGAATATGTGTAAATGGATCTCTAGTTCCATCAACGTGAGGTATTGATGGTGTCTGGAAATGCTTATGCAATGTAGATTTTATAAATGTCTTTGGAATAGGGTTACCATGTAGATCATTGGCATCCATCTAAGATTTATAAGCTTTGTTTTCTAGTGTAAGGAGATGTACTTGGTTTTGTAATTCACCAACTAAATGAATCAAAGAGAGGATCTCTTGGGATGGTACATTAGTATCTTTAAGTGGTTCATTTAATGGTTGAATTTAATTGTTAGTTTAACCATGGGAATGCTACATTTAGCAATGAGATCATAAAGAGGTGGTGTTCTCACTTAAACCTTAGGAGTAATGGTAGCTTGGACCTTGTTAGAGGGATGTGGGCTACCATTATCTTTTGGTGATGGATGAGAATTGGGTTCTACTATAGTGAGGGGTATCTTGGGAGATTCATTGGTATCTTTATGTTTTAGTGAATCACATTCTAAATCAGTAGAAGATGTTCTTGTAATATTAACATGTGCATGATTGGGAATAGAATCATTCATATTTTTATAATCAACATTTTGGCATGTATGAGACTTGAGATAAGGGTTAGAAGTATGAGATGTATTTTCTTCTTCACTATATACATAGTAGTCATCATTATTCCATGCATTATAATAATCTTTATTTTGTTTATTTGAAATAAAAGAATTTGAACCATCATTTGCATATTAATCTTCATTTTCATATTCATTTCCATGTTCAATATTGTATTCATAATCACTTCTATCATTGCTAGGGAGAAGTGAAAGAGAAAGATTTTATTCCTTTGTAATATGCAATAATTTATCATTAGAATTTGGAATATCATGTGTATCTATGCTATCCATGGATGGAATATATAAATTTCCTTCATTTACAACATGAGAAGTAAGATTAGAAGAACTATCATTTGAAGATTATTTTGAAAGAGTAGAGTTAGGAACACATAATACATCATTTGAACTATGCTTTAGTAATTTGATTCTATTACATTGATATTGTTGTATTTTAAACATAGCAGTAGCAAAAGGTAGAAAGAGATTAGGTTCACATGGAAGTAAATCATCACTAATGAGATGCTCATTTGAAAGTGAATGATTAATTTTGTGCATTGTGCCTAGGAGAATGAGGTAAGAAGTATTTTTCCCATTTCTCAAAATTATTTTCATTAGAAGAAGGAATAAAGAAGATGGATTTAAGAGAAAAAGATTCATCTATTTGTGATTCATTCTCATCATTACATACATCATCATATCCTTCATTATAACTATAGTCATTACCTTCACTATAAATAAAATCATTTTCTATAGTTGTAGTTAATGTAAAATTTTCCAAATTTATCCAATCATTGTTACAATTGTAAGAAAATTTGAGAATTTTATCTAAGGGATGAGAAGGATGAAGTGCCTTTGTGGCCATTTTATCACCAAAGAGAATTTTCAAAAGTACTATGAAGCAAATAAATGCACAAAGAAATACTAACATTGAATTTTGAAAATTACTTTTGCTAAACCAAATAATTTTCAATAAATTCAAATTATTTTTCTACAAATTGTGAGCGTAATTTGAGATTTTAGGACCTATTTGGGAATCTAGGGGTTTTAGCTAGGGTTTTAGAATTTTTGAAAATTATGCAATAATTTGAAATTCTAAAATTATTTTTTTAAATGGAATAATTGCACAAAAAATTATATAAAAATTAGAATTTGAAAAATTAAATTTTTGCACAAGAAACTACTAATTTTGAAATACTTTTTGGCAAGGTAATTGTTTTTAAAGAAATCCAGAATATTTGTCTAAAATTGGCAAGGAGGTAGGATTTTTGTTAGATGACCTAGTTTTGAAATATAGGGTTTTAGTGAATTTATTATAAATATTTCAATTTATATGTAGTTTTCTAATTTTTAAATTTAGGAAAAATCAAGAAAATATTACTAAAAATCAAAAATAATTAGCCCTAGGGTTTTTGTGCAAAAATTTGAAGTAAGTTTGGTTCACCAAATGTTTTACTATTTTTGGAAACCAAGTGTTTAATTTCATAATTAGCTAAGGGGTCTAGATTATGGAAAAAATTAGTAAATGAATGTACCTTGATTGACCTACTAATTTATTGAATCTAGAAATGCTTAGTTAATTTCTAAAAATAGTAAACAAGAGGGAAGATAGTAAAACTTAGCTTGTTCTAGATTGAGATAGAAGAATAAAAGACTAATATTTATTGATTTGATTGGGTAGAATATTGGAAATAGGACCCAAAAGTCTATTTTTTATTTAGACAATAGTGGAAGAAATTAGACACTTTAGGGTCTAGCGCTATAGTCCTATTTTTGGCACTATAGTCCTTTTGATCTGCTCTTCTTGAGCTTTCAAGGTTTTGTTCATCTACTATGGAAGACCTTTCATACCATATTTTAGGTCTTGGATGTCATCGGAGCTCACTGTAGGTCTTTTTCAATCTTCAATACCTATACTTGTCTACGCACATGGAAACAACAAAATAGATCAAATGCCAAAAGGGGAAAAACTAGGTTAGGGGAAGAATGATCACATAATCTAGAACCCTTACTATTCTGATTGCTACATACATTAACCCTCAAGCTAGGGTCTCATATCTAATGTAATTATCCCTTAGGGAACATGCTTAGTCAATGCACATGATTTATGTAAGAATGAAATTCAATTAATCCCTTCCTTGATAAATCATGAAAATATAAGTGTGATTTAGAGAAGTTGAGCTATACTACTGATTCATTTTTATTATGTCTAATGTGCCAAAGTAGTAAGTGCTAGATATAAAATGCCTTGTGAAGTCATTTATATAGGAGACTCATTATTTTGATTTTGGGAGCTTTATTTGCATTTGGACAACAAAGGGAAACTTATGAATGAATAAAAGAAAGGGGATAGGACCTATCTAGAAAATAAAACTAATCATTGGGGGTCATATTGACCTTAGACAATAGCATTGGAAACTAGACACCCTAGGTTTTAGTGCTATAATCTAGTTTTTGGTGCTATTATCTAGGGGTTTGAGACTTAGGGTGATGGGTCAAGGTCCAAAATAGGTTTTTGGGCATAAAAGGGTCAAACTTGGTAGGCTATGGAAGACTTGGAATAGGCAAAGAGATGTCTAGGGAATGTGATAAGATAGATAAACATACCTAGCTAAATGTGGATAAAGCTCATATTCTCCAGTCAAAGTCTGCCCTAAAAGGACCATGAAAAGACATAATATGTGTGCTTGATTGACTAATTTAAGGTGATTACACTATATATCTAATGGTGGATGGGCTACACCACCCATATATGCTTATGAATTTCCATTCTAAATAGTTAGATGTAAAGACTTTGTTTGTGTATGTAGGCCCTTAATCTATCCCTATAAATTGGACAACTAGCCCTATATGTGTGTTAACTCTATGGATGTATCTAAATGATTGGCCAACTCCTAAGCAAATGTATACCATGTTTATAGTTCCCCATCACCCACTCTTAGTGGTAAGGCTAGATGAATTGCATCTCCCCATATTTGTAGCTTTTACACTACCTCACTAACTAATTAAAAAACTCACATGATCAAGGGTATAAGGTACAAAAGTATCAATCATATTTGTAGTATCATGATGTGGTAGCACATCATCTAATATATCATGATGAGTAGCCTATACCATCACTACCCACCTAGCCTCCTTTATAACAACATATTTAACATACAAACCAAATGTACATTAAATCTCATGTATATATCTCAAAAAAATAATATATCTAGCATATATCTACCTATTAAAAAAATAATCAACATCAACTACATAAAAAAACACAAATTACTCACTGATAATCTTTCCATCTGCTAACCCATTGAGCACCTCCTATAAATCATGGCTCTATGTGGTGGAAAAACTCGGTTGGAGAAAATGATAATGATGTAGACCATTACAAGCCCACCACACAATAGACTAACTCACTATAGGCTATGTTAAATAATCTCCCTCATCTTGTGCCTCTCTTTTAGTTGGTACATCTATTTTTGGCTACTCCTCTACCTACACCTACGTATGTATATGTTATTATTGTGGTGCCCATGGTGGTATATGTAAACCCTATTATGATACAACCATAACTACCTCTACATATCCCTCTGCCACTACCACCTCTCCCTACTACTACTAGAATCATCATCCCTAAGGTCTCAACTGATATAAATGTATTATAGGTACATTTATAGATGATCTTACACATCTACTACCTTAATGATCCATCACATGCCATGCCCAAAATATGGGCACTAATATAGGCATAATACCATAAGGTACAACAACCCAAATTAACCTAGTAAATGATAAATAAGCTATGGTTCCACCCACCACATATAATGACCTATAATCCACATAAGACCTTATCCCTAAAAGGTAATTGACCATGATGGCCAAGTATGTGAAGTACTTACATAAGGTTACCAAATAATCTTACCTTGGGTAATCATATACAAAGATAGGACATGTGGTAGAGCTTATAGTACATGCTCCTATCTCCACCTCAATACAAAAGGTAAAGTACCATCTATCACATGTGGAATTTCCATAGGCTGATACATTATAAACTTATTGTATATATAAATACTCAAAAAAATCATAGGTAACATGGTCATCTACCCTCATGATAAGACATTATATAAATCATGTGCTAACTGCACCTAGATCACTGATCCTAGATCATACATCATGTCTTTCTTTAACATAAATTGACACAAGGTAACCACATATAGTGGAGCCTCCCCATATGAATTTTGATATATCACATGATCTATCACAAGACCAATAGTGGAATTTTAGATATCTATAATGGCTAACACATAGACATCAAATAAATGAACTTGAAAACCACCAAAGTATCTATCTGATCTAGATGACCATAAGGCTAAGTCTCATCACTCAACATCCATCTTAGGAGTATCAAAAATGATAGTTATACCTATAATATGAAGTCCTAATATAGCATGTACATCCTCTAGGGTGATACCCACCTCAATGGTATCCCCATCAAACACCCATTTAAAAAGTGGTGGTCAAGTGTTTTCATGTCCCTAAGAACATGGTGACTAACTCAAGACTTAATGGAATGAACTGCATCTAAATAATGCCTCCAAATCCTAGTGACATCAACCATACTTTATCTACCACTATTAATCTATATAAGAAATAAAGTAACCAAATTACATCCACCAATCGCTAGAGCCTCTATCATCTCTAAAAAATATCAAACAATAAAGCATATATCAGCTCTATATATTAGATAATCATCAAATTAAATTACTAAAATCAACAATACATGTATTTAAATATAACTTAACCACTTCATCAACCTATATTATTTTTTCTAACTGTTTCTACTATGTCAACCACATAAGTAACTATGTCAGCTAGGGACATATTATTTACTATTTTAGCTACATATCTATTATATCAGCCACTAATAATTTTTAATTTCATCAACCATTTAGTACAAAATCAGTTAGTATTATCTACTACATCAACCACTCGATACGAAATTAACTAGATAACCCTATTGTATCGACCACTTGATATAAAGTCATCTAGATAACCCTACTAGATCAACTACTTGATATGAATTTGGCCAATTAACCCTAATACATCAACCACTTGATATGAAGCCATCTAGTTAACCCTACTACATCAACTAGTTAGTATGAAGTCAACTAGTTAACCCTACTAAATCAACCATTGAACCCTACTAGATCATCCAAGATATATGAAATCAACCACTAAACCAATGAAATTGGTTAATTACTATACATAGTCATCCACCTAAATAACTTACTAGATTGTAAAATATATATGCAATCAATCACATATAAAATATCACACTAGATTGACCAACATATACGTAGTCAACCATTTAACAACTAACTAGATCAACCTGATAATTGAAAACTACATTATCCTAGTCAATCCCATTAATTTTTAACATTTATTTTTAACTAACACACAATAAATACCCTAGACATAAATTTTCCCTTTTTATCCCTTACCATTATATGTCATAATTCCCACTCTATCCCAAATTTTTTGGGGTAAAATTTGTTATACAGATTTTCCCTAACACCTAATTTTCCAAATATACTTAATTTATAACTAAAAATGATAAATATTCATATTCAATACACCCCACACCTAAACTAGGATCACATCAGTTACAATTCATCCTCCTCGTGCTCCTTGCATTTGTGCCATTGACTCTCTCATCACTCTTTTAAGTCACACAAAGCTCTATTTTCTCAAAATAGTAAATTTACAAATGAATAGTTAAAATTTTATTAAATATACAAAATTTACAAATTATTTCTCTAATAATTATTTACTAAAAAAATCCATCTTTTACTCTTAACTACGCTTTGACAAGCTTTTTTTATAAACTACAAAAAGTTCCAGAATCCTAAAAAATGCAGAGATTTTTTTTTTAATATATATAACCTTGTTTTTTTGTATTTTTTGTATTTATATCTTATTTTTTAGGTCCTCATAGTGTTTCTTACATTATATTCTTCTTCCACCTAATTCTCACATAACCCTTATTTCATTGTAATAAGGTAAGTGAAGATATGCATTTTTCAATTATTTACTTTCAAATATTTTCTACTTTTCACTAAAATTTATTAGCTCAGTTCTTGTGCATTGATATGTTCTTTCTTAAATCACCATCCCATGTTACAACTACATGACATGTGATCAAATTCAAATGGGCATATGTATACACACAATATTTTTAAACTTTATCATTTACTGACACTTTCTCTCTTATAAGATCCTTCAAGTTTCAATCTCCTTGAGTACACACCTTAAAGGCTGTACCCAAAAATGGGTAGACATTTGGTGCTTCATAATATTGTTGATCCCTATACCATTACCTAAAACCACTATAAGTCATGTTTATCTAACTCCCTAAGAAATTAAAACCCATTTATCCACTCCTCTAAGTAGTTCCCCTTCCAAAATGGTCCTTGACTAAATAAAAACCATTTTTATTCATTTTCCTACTATGTTAATTAGGTGGATCTTGTTAGGGATTAAATTCATGTTACCGCACTAAGTCAACCTAGCCATCTTAGTTCAAGACCTAATGATTACTTTTCTGGCCTAACAAAATTGAGCTAATTAATAATGTTAAAAAAATTCTTAGGAGGGTGTAGGGTCAATCCTTGGTTATAAATACCCCCTTCACTTCAATCCAATAAATAGATAAAAATATTAATTTCACATTATTACAACTTATAATTCTACTAATTCTACACTTGAGGAGTCATTTCTTAGGGTCTTGTCTTGTAGGAAAGAAGTTTGCCTTATGAGAAAGTCTTGGATGTAAAGTATGAGTCTTTTAGCCTAGATTTGATTTATATAATGTGATCCATAAAAAGCCACAACAAACTCTTGTAAAGCAACATTGGCCAAGGGAGAGATCTAGGCATGATAGGTTCATCCAAAGGTAAGTATTCATAATTTTTACTATTTCATTTGATAGATAGATATTACATAAAGTAATAGGTTCAATGTTTTATTCCTTGCTTAGTTTACCTTGACATTTACTTTAGTAGAATTCTATTTTATTTTTATGTTATTTATTATTAACTATCCCCTTTGTGCCATAATATTTATTGACACTATATTATATTTATTTTATGTATTGTAAGAATATGTAGGGTTATTGCATCATATCATTTTCCTAGAGGCTTTGGAACCCTCTCCTTTGATGATGTGTAGTAAGAATTCCCTTAGGTAGGTTTAGTTGATTTGAATTAGTCATTTCCTAATATAATTATCTATGTAATGATTTTTTGGAAAGATTACCTTTTCCAAGCTTGAGATTTACTAAGTAGGACAAGTTACAGATCCATATTAATTTAGTGCATATAGGGTCCTCTAGATTATCATTTTAATTGATTTCAACCATATTATATTAAATAGATTGAGAGTGATTTTAATATAAATTACACCATGATGAATTTTTCTCAATGGTGGAAAAAATGGGGATAAATTAATAACCCATATAGTTTTTTAATGGTTCAAGGCTTACAAGGAAGATTCTAAGAGGTGACATCATTGTGATAAGGAAGCTAGTCATTGAACAATAATGTTATCATATTGGCTGATATAATTGGTTATGAGATATAAAAAAGATAATATATTATGTAGTATGGTATAGTTAATTCACTGAGTCTAATATATAAAATGTAATGGGTTGGCTAATATAATATAATAAAAAGACAACACTAGTGGAAAATTATAAGGATGATTGTATTGGGTTATCCAATATAGTATGATTTAAACTAGATAAATTAACCAATGTGGTTGGATTTAAATTTAATATTGTATCAGGTTTGCCTATTCAATTTGACATAGAGAACTATATTAGGATGGCTGATACAATTGAAATAGAACACATAATGGTATCAATCTGGAATATATATTTTATAAGACACATAAGCTAAACATTAACTAACTATTTATGAAAATAAATATAGGGAGGTAAACTAAAAGTGGGTCGTTTGACTTGTAGGCTCTTATATATAATGATCCTAGTCATTAATAATAAATATAGCTATGAAGCAACTAACTATGGTGGATTATACCTTTATCATGTCTACATTATCTCATCGCTAAGGTATGTTAAGATTAACTTCTTGAGGCTAACTACTTACCAGTGTACTAAAAAATAAAATGGATAGAAAGCTTCCTAAAAGCTAAAAAAATAGGGGTCCTAAGATTTTTTGATATACCATGAGGTATGCAGAAAATAAATCCCATATATAATGTTATATAATGGCTTTATTATTGGGGAAATACCCCTCACTCCATGGCATACGTAAAACTAACAACTATTTGGCCCATAATGACAACTCGTATAAATTTTAAAAATGTTTGAACATAATTTATATGAAAATAAAAACAAAAATAAAGATAAAAAATGATAGATGTTGAAATATCAATTTTCAACATTTAATGGATTAAATAAGGAAATGAAATTGTATCGGGCTAGAAAATATAGTTGTAAAAAACATAAATAAATGTATCAGGCTAGCCAATATAGTTTAGAAACACATAGAATGGTACCCCACTAATAGATACTATATGTAATGAATTAGGATGGATCTAAAACTTATCCTACTTAGTGAATTCTAATCTCAAAGAAGATAATCTTACCAAAAAATAATTACATAGTTATTTATATTAGGTAATGACCAATTTGGATCCACGAAATCTATATAAGGGATCAATTATCATACAACATGACTAGAGAGGGTTCCAAATCCTCTAATCAAGTAGGACCACACAATAATATTAGATAGGCCTATAATACATAAAATAAATCTAATCTAGTGCTCACTAAGGCTTGTGACACAAAGGGGGATAGTTAAACAAACAAAACATAAAATGTAAATGAAAACTCTACTCAAGTCAATGCATATGTAATTCGAAGTAATGTGTAAAACATTCAACGTATAATTTTGTGCAATATCTATCTAAAAAAATGAAAGAGTAAGAGTTAGGAATGCTTATCTTGAATGACCCTGTTGTGTCGCAATCTCTCCCTTGGTCAATGGTGATTTGAAATAGTTTGTTTTGGATTTATAAGGATCATACTTTAAAAATAAAAACTAGGCTAAAAGATTCCTAATTTTCATCCAAGACATTCCCACAAGACAAGATTTTTTCCTTCTAAGGTAAAACCCTAAGCAATGAATGCTCAAAATTAGAAATTTTATAATTATGAGTTTTAATAATGCAAAATAAAATGTTATTCTATATTGTATTAAAGTAAAGGTGGTATTTATATCCAAATATAGAATAGATGACATGATAAACTAACTAGATTTTTTAGGTAGGAAAAATAGTCATTGGGTCTCAAACTAGGTTTGCCAGGATGACTTAGTTCTATAATGTGCATTGAATCTTTTCTAATAATACTAACAAAACTAAATTAGTAGTGTTGGAATAAAGTATATAATATTGATTTTGGAGTTGTTTTTTTTAATTTTTAGAGATATTATTCTATTTTTTACATGTATTTTGTGAGTGCACATTAATAATAGATACTCTTATTTTATAGGTTATTCATGCAATAATAATTTGTTACATGAAATAACTATTGAAAATTTGGCCTCCCAAGCTAAATTACAACCCATACAATCAAAAAAATTCCCATGACACCCACCCAAGATTGCACATGGTGACCTTAGTTCATGGTGATGTCTTCTTTGGTCTCATTTTGAACCTTTTAGCATTGTTTCACATGTCATGATATGTATTAAACATTACTTGTAGAGATCATCATATGTACTAGCCTATTTTGATGAGGTCTTAAGTGATGCGCTAGTAGTCATGGTGGTCCTTGAGTGAAGGAAAGAGTGTCAAGTGTCTTGTGAAGTCTAGAGAATGGTCTTAACCATGTTTGACAAGATTGAGGATCTTTAGCAGAAGTTAAGCTAGTTTGAAAAGATTAAGGTTTCTATTTCTCATGAGATTTGGGTCTATTTTAACCATTTTATTAAGAAGTATTTTTTTATTATGAGACAAGTGCGTCTAAGCCTTTTTTATGTCATCAAACGAAGTCTAAACTATATTTAAGGTTACCTTTCATGGTTTATTCATCTAAAATAATTTCAATCCTTTATAACGCCCCTAAAACCATGAAATCATCCTCTAAACATGCTATATATGCCAAATTACATTGTGAAACATTTGTAAAAAGATATATTTTACATGTTTAATTATTTATAAAGGTCTTAAAAGGGTCCCATTTTCATCATATAGTCATGACTAGGTGGTTTCATATCATAAAGATCCCCTTTTGAAGCCAAACCCACCTTTTACTCATCAAATGGGCCTTGCATGTGGGAAGGTGTGACTCTTCAACTCATCTCAACTATAATAATTGTTTTAAAATGTGGTTTGATTTTCAATTTCCCTCCTCCCATCCTACAATGACATTTTAAATTTTGAATCATGAGAAAATAAAGGAAAATTATAGGTTTTATAGGAGTTTTAGATTTGTATAGATTTGTATAGTATAAACATGACTAGAGGGAGTAAAAAATATGCATAATGGGATAAATTTAGGAATTATGTGAAGACATAAATGATATTTAAGGTAATAAAGGTTAAAAAACCATTTCACTTTTCCCATCAAGCTCTTTGGTAGCTCAAGATAGCTTCCATGTTTTTGATTAGTTTGTAAAGGATAGAGAATGTGAAGATATAGGACTTTGGGAAGAGGAAGGGGGTATATTTACCTTAAAATTATTTTAATTGGTATAAAATTTCATGTCCTATACTATATGAACAATAGTTAATAATCTAGGTAGTCAAAAATCCTTCTTTATCTATGTAGGGGCCAAAGTTGTATCAGTTTTGGTGTACTCTTGAGATGGTTCTATGAATTTGTGTTTGTAAGAATGTTATAGAGTTATTTATGTTACTTATATGGTATTACCCGCACTTTTTTTACACGTGTGAAGCTATGAGAGTAAGAAAACCTTCAATATGTCACATGTGTAGATTACAGATAATGTTGCTCTTTATTGTAAAGTATTTAGGAATCATAATATGAGTAATGATTGTTTCAAGTTTTATGATGGTATTGGAATGAAATTTATATTATATTCCTCCATTTATAAATAATACCAAACAACTCCATCAATCTCTATTCTAATGAAACTATCATGAGAGTAATGAGTTTTCCTTTGTAAGTGAAAACAAGGTACTCAGACAATCACTATAGAGAACCTTCATTAGGATGTTTAAAGGAAATAAAATATAATTTAACCCTTATCATGTCCTATAATGCTAATAAATAATACCCATCATTTCCTCTTACTCACTACCCTATACCTAAAAGGCCATTCTCATCCTTAACCTTAGAAAGGCAAACTCCCATAATCCTGATTGTAGGAGCCTAAAGTGTAGACCAAGTAAATGAGGTGTTGGATGTTTGTATGGTATATGATAATAAATTAAATATCCTTAAGAGTAATAATATAAATATTAATAATTATGGAGATGGGGAATTAGGGTCAAGCAAGATCGACACATTCAACTCAGTCCAAAAAGGGTAAACTCAGCTAAGATCCCAAAGTGCACACACAGGGCTATAATGGTAAAATTGAAGAACATGGAGATATTGATGAGGTAAATGAGTATAAATGAGTTATAAATAATATTATAAGGTCATAAATATGCTTATCTCATCCAATACATCAATAAACATCAACCCTCCCTCAAGAGGTCACACACAGTTAGGAGGCCTAGGACCATCACCTACAAGATTGACTATAAAAACATATATGGTTGGAAATATAACAAATTTAAATAAAATATTGAGGAGTTATAAAGATATTAATAAGTAAGGTATTAATGGATTAGGGTCAGACAAATACCAAAAACACCAAACTCACTCTAAGAGGAAATACACTTAATCAAAACTCCTTTGAACACACTTAAAACTGTGACTATAGACTTGAGGAACATTAAAAGTGTGATGAAGATAAATAGGTTTAGAAGTTAAATATGAATAATGAGGATTAATAAACATGTTGGTGACATTTAATAAAATAATAAAACAAAATCCTACCTCTTAGCTTCTCATACATAGTCTAGGTAGGCCTAACTGCCACCTACAAGGAAAGTTATTAGTAAGGAAGTGAAAGTGTAGGACCCTACAAAGATATTTAAGCATAAAGGTAAAAGGTAAGTACCTAAATTTTACCCTAAAAGTAATATTAGTGTTTACACATTTATATATCCTATTCCTTGAGGTAAAAGATCCTAATGGCCCAAATATGCCTATTAGGCCTAAATAAGCCTAAACATGCCTATGCACATGAACTAAGGACATATGAACATTGAAAAGGTTTAATGGAATTTTGAATACATATAAGGGGGATTGAAAGAGACATATTAGGGTATAAATGATGATAGGATCCTAAATATGAAGTAGGAAATCACTCACTCAAGTCATTAGGGCTACACAAACCTAGCCACTCATAAACCCAAGGTCTTTCCAAGAAGGTATACTGAGGACATAGTTGAGAGGAGACTCAGACCAAGGAATGTTACCAAAATTTTAGTGAACATTAAATAATTTAATAGCCTAATAAACATTATGGAAATATAAATGAGACCACAAAGGTCTCTAACACCTACCAACAAACACTTAGACTAGGTATTGGCCTATTAGGTAGACCTACAGATCATGATAGAGGAGGTAGAGATGGTGTTTGGGTAGGTGAAAGAAGTTAAATAAGGATGGAAATAGAGTAATATATATTATATGGTGGAATTGAATTCAAAAATTCACTAACAGATGGTTCAAACCCCTAAGACTCAAACTAGGCTTGCAAGACCAAAACCCATACTTAGGCCTTAAACCCCACCACCAAATTAAGGCATACTCAAAACTCTAAAACAAATTTAATATCATGATAGGAAGTAAATGGAAGTTATAGGTCATATGGAGATTTTTTAGGCATATGAAATAAATAAAAAGTCACATTTGGTCTTAAGACCCCTTTCGAGCTCCACAGTCCTAAGCAATCACCTCGAGCTATCCATTCAAATGTTCATATATTTTAAGGCAAAGGGAATCAAACCCAAGGATCTTAGGGGAATTTGGGAAACCCTATATATTTAATATCCATAAAGGAGAGAGTGTGTTTTAGGGACCATATTTATGAATCATCACTAAGATTAAAACTAGGTTCATAAATCTTAGAAAGAGCTCAAAGTCCACGAAATTACACTCATTTCTCTTTATACAAGCTACATTGGAACAAGATAAATTCAAGGATTTTATGGGGGTATATGGAATCAACATCCTTGGCCATAATTTTGGTATATGAGGTTCATAATTTATGAACCATCATTAAGATGATGGACCTATAAAACCCTACTTAAACCCTAAGACAAACAAAATTTGTAAAAACTTGATATATTTGTAATCAAACACCCTAAATTGCCTTGGAAAACATTTGGATCAACTATTACACTCAAAGGAGTTCCTGATCATGGTAATTTATTATATGGATAAGTATATAGACCTATTAAAATTCATATTTTTATAGGGTTTTATGATGTTTTCAAGGTATAAATATATTCCAAAGGTTTTAAATAATTGTATAGGGTGGTTTGAGACTTGTTTCACCTTTAAAAACCACCCATTATTCAAAAATCTACCTAGAAATGCTTATGCAAGTCCTCACCAAATAGGCAGTCTAGAAAAGCTATAAAGGGAGACCTAGTCACCTAAATGGGGTGAAATTACATATGTATAATATTGGTTAATATAGTATCATGATATAACATGCTCATTCAGGTCTAATCCATGATCAATCAACTATTCTTAAGGTCTTATGCAGGTTTCATGGCCATTCAAGCACAAATAGTGAAGTAACTAGGCCTACTTGGTTAACAAAAATAAGTGTAGGTTGGTATGGGAGGATACTGAAGTGGGTCATGTAGGGTCATTAAATCATGTAACTAATGCTTAAGTGTGAACAAGGAATTTATCCATGGTCATTATGAGGGAAAGGCCAATTTATTAGCCTAGTCAACATACAAGGAGAAGGGTGGGTTACTTAGTAACTCATGGTGGCTTAATTGAATCTCTTTAATGTCTTGTAACTATCATGATAATAGATTGCTTGAACATATTTGGGTTTTTAAATGATTTAAAAGATCCCAACCAAGTCTGAGCCATCCCCCACCAATCCAACTCAATGCCTAAAGGGCTCATTGAAGACCACCAACACATGAAGAGACATATGAAGACTGTTAAGGTAGTTATAATTGATATGTGAGTAGATTACATTAATTTATTACCTATTATCTACATCTCCATGCTAATTTACATATTTTTATCTTCTCATTATTATATAGCCTCTTAAGCCATTGAACACATCCCTCAGCTGAGTATGAGGAAACTCTACCTAGATTTGTATCTTGTAGACCTCTTGGACTATTAATGGACTCTTGTAACTTATTCATGATTAGTATCTAATGTGTAGATACTTATATTTATATTCATAAGTGGTATAATTTCTCCCTTTTTAGGTCCTTTCCACATCTAGATTCTAGTAGGTTTTCTCATAAATGTCATATGATGTGTCAAAGGGTGGTGATTATACTTGAAGTGCAACTTGGTTAGAAGTGTCTCAAGATAGGCATCTCATCCATAACCTCCAAGTTATATCCATCCACCATGACCCTCATGTGAAGAAATATTACATAGAAGAATTGGAGAGAGTGTTTTAGTTTAGGTTTGGTTTATTAATGTTGTTAGAGATCAAATAGAGTGGAAAACTATATTGGTGCATCACCATCTTTAGATTAGGTTTATATTTGTATATTCTCTATCCCTTTTCACCCTAACATCAATAAATTTTAGTTATTTGAGATAAAGAGATGCACCAAGGGATCTATTTCCATAATCTAGAGGTCTAACCCATCCATAGGTCACCCACAACTTTGGGTTATTCCTATGTTACCCCAAACTTGGATATAGAATTAAATATCCTCCTCATAGGGTGTAGTTTGGAGTGTTAATATATTCCTCCTTTAAAATTGGAGCACTCACTGTTAGGTATGTGGAGCTAAAAGCTTCACCATGGAGCATAGACAAACAAGTTCGGGTCTACACAGACGCCGGCGTCGGTCAGGAGAGACCGACGTCGGTCAGTTGCAGTTCAGAGGTGCCGACATCGGCAGTATGGTCGGCCGGCGACGGTCACAGGCGAACAGACAGGAACTGACGTCGGTTACCTGCGTGTCCAGAGAGCTATTTCCGAGGACAGAAGTGAGTGTTTGCATGATGAGTTTGAGTTGTAGACTCATGCTCGCATCTCTATTGTTAGCAATGTTATTTTTAGAGCCCTTGTTGAAGAGGCTTAACTGTTTGTTGTAAGAGCATGCTCAAGTCTCCTATTTCTATATGTAGGAGAGATCTTCTAAGCTATCGTATGATGATGAAGTGTATGAGAGTGTAATTGAGTACGAAGTAGAACATTGTGAATGTTTGAAGGACTGTACTTTAGAGAGAACTCTTAAGGAATAGAGATCTAGTGAGAGATCTTGTGTGCATCTGAGAGAGGTGTGGAAGAACAAAGTTCTTCATTTGTATTCCTATTGTAAAGAGTTTTTTAATACAAGTTTTCAGGGTGTTTTCTTGTATATCTTGTTCTGTGCTATTTATCATTTCAGTTACTTATCTATCTGATTTATTTCCGCATTGATTGCTTTCATAAGTGTAATCCATTGTTGGTTGATCCCCAACAAGTGGTATCAGAGCTCAGGTTCACTAACAGGTGGTTCAGATCTGTGTAGTGTGTTCGGATTACAGGTCGCTCACAGGGATTTCTGTTTGAGTGGGAGAAGCAATGGCAGAGGAAAGTAAGTTGAGAATGGAAAAGTTTAATGGCAAGAACTATCAGCACTGGAGAATGCAGATAGAGGACTATCTGTATCAGAAGGATCTTTACTTACCGTTAGGTGGGATAGCAAAGAAGCCCAAGGACATGGAGGACGAAGAATGGGAAGTTCTTGACAGAAAGGCTCTTGGTTCTATAAGACTGAGTCTGGCCTCCACTGTGATATCCAATTTGTCACAGGCAAAAAATACGGTAGAGTTAATGACCACGTTAGCTAATTTGTATGAAAAACCCTCCGCTTCAAATAAGGTATATTTAATGAAGCAGTTGTTTAATTTGCATATGCAAGAAGGTGGATCTGTTTCTAATCACCTGAATGATTTCCATGGTATTGTTAATCAGTTAAGTTCTGTTAATATTTCATTTGAAGATGAAATAAAGGCTCTTTTAATTTTATGTTCTTTGCCTGAAAGCTGGCATGGCTTGGTAATGGCAGTTTCTAATACTGCTTCTGCTTCGAATATTTTAAAAGTAGAGGATGTGGTTAGTGTTATTTTGAATGAGGAAATACGCAGGAAAAGCACAGAAGAGGCTTCTGGGACATCCAGGAACGCTTTAAATTTCGAGAGCAGAGGAAGGCAAAAAGAAAGGAGCAAGAGGAGATCAAGATCTAAGTCTAAGGGAAGAGGCAGATCCAAATCCAGAAATGGCAGAAGGCCACAATGCTGGAACTGTGGAAAGTTGGGGCACATAAGCAGAGATTGCTGGTCAAAGCCTAAGGAGGACAATCAGCACGAAGGAAAGGAAGAGACAAAGGTTGCAGGTATTGCACAGGATGCTCTTATTTTCTCTTTGCATAATAACATAGAATCTTGGGTATTAGATTCTGGTGCGTCTTTCCATGCTACCCCTAACAGAGAATATTTCAGTGACTATGTCCATGGAGATTTTGGAATAGTATACTTGGGGGATGATGAGCCTTGCAAGATTATTGGCAAAGGTAAAGTGCAGCTAAAGATGCAGAATGGCAACACATGGGTGTTGAGGGATGTGATGCATGTTCCTAGTTTAAAGAGAAATCTGATTTCTGCAGGTAAGCTTGGTGATGAGGGTTGTACAGTAACTCTCACAGCAGATTCTTGGAAAGTGACCAAGGGTGCACTTGTTATGGCCAGAGGTAAGAGAGAAGGTACTCTCTATTTGTGTAATTGTATTACTAACAAATCTCCTTCAGTTTTATCTACTTCAGATGTGGATGCTAAATTGTGGCACTCAAGGCTTGGCCACATGAGTGAGAAGGGGATGTCTATCCTGAAGTCTAAAGGTATGCTTTCAGATTTGAAAAGTATGGATCTAGAATTTTGTGAGCATTGTGTGTTTGGAAAATAGAAAAGGGTTAGTTTTCTAAAGACTGGGTCTACTAAGAAAAGGCAAAAGTTGCAGCTTGTTCACACAGACGTGTGGGGACCGGCTCATGTAGCCTCTATTGGCGGATCACAGTACTATGTTACATTCATAGATGACGCCACAAGAAAGGTATGGATCTACTTTATTAAAAAGAAATCTGATGTTTTTGAGACTTTTAAGATATGGAAAGCCATGGTTGAGAATGAAACAGGCAAAAGATTAAAGTGCTTGAGATCCGATAATGGTGGTGAGTTCTGCAGTCTTAAGTTCAAATTGTATTGTTATATGAATGGGATCCGTAGGCAAAGGACGGTTCCAAGGACACCTCAGCAGAATGGTATTGCTGAAAGGATGAACAGGACTATTATGGAGCGTGCTAGATGTATGAGATTGCATGCAGGGTTGCCCTTAGAGTTTTGGGCAGAAGCAGTTGACACCGCAGTGTACCTGATCAACAGAGGACCCTCTACAGCTCTGGATGGTGGAATTCCAGAAGAGGCATGGACAGGTAAAAAGGTTGATCTTTCATATCTCAAAGTTTTTGGTTGTGAAGCCTTTGTGCACATAGATAAGGAAAATAGAAAAAAGCTTGATGCTAAGTCTATGAGGTGCACGTTTATAGGCTATGGCTCAGATGATTTTGGTTTCAGATTTTGGAACCTAGGAACTAACAAGGTAATCAGGAGCCGTGATGTTGTTTTCAACGAAAGGGTGATGTACAGTGATTAGACAAGGAAGCTAGATCAAGTTGGGCAGAGCAATAATGAGTTGGACGAAGTTATGGTCCAAAATGAGCTCGCGGGAAAAAGAAATAATCACTTACAGGAAAACACAGAGACCGACGTCGGCAGGTTTGGCACCGGCGTCGGCAATACAGAAACCGATGTCGGTCATACAGAGATCGACGTCGGCAGACCAGGCACCAGCGTCGGCCAGGAGGAACCGGCGTCGGCCAGTAACAGGTCTACAGGTGGCCGAGGTCGGTCACTGTCAGAAAATTTGGATGGACAGATTGTTGAAAACGAGTCCAAGACACCAATCAGGAGGTCTGAAAGGGTAAGTAAGCCTCTAATTAGATACTCTCCTTCTTTATATTATTTATTGCTAACCGATGGTGGAGAACCAGAAAGTTTTGAAGAAGCTTTACAGGTGGAGTCCAGGAGTAAGTGGGAGCATGGCATGATTGAGGAGATGGAGTCCTTAAGAGAGAACCAAACATGGGATTTGGTTGAATTGCCGGCTGGTAAGAGAACACTGAAGAACAGGTGGACTTACAGGTTGAAGGAAGGTGAGGATGGTCAGATGAGATACAAGGCCAGATTGGTTGTAAAAGGGTTTGCACAAAAGCCAGGTATTGACTTTGGCAAAATTTTTTCTCCAGTTGTTAAGATGACTTCTATAAGGGTTGTACTATCTTTGGTTGCTTTTGAGGATTTGCATCTCGAGCAGCTAGATGTTAAAACAGCATTTCTTCATGGAGATTTAGATGAGGAAATTTACATGGAACAGCCAGAAGGTTTCGAGGTCAAGGGTAAGGAGAAACTAGTGTGCAGGTTAAAGAAAAGCTTGTATGGCCTCAAGCAAGCTCCAAGGCAATGGTACTTGAAATTTGACAGGTTTATGACTGAGCATGGTTTCAGTAGGTGTCAATCAGACCATTGTGTATACTTTAAGAGATTTGATAATAGTAGATACATTATTCTATTGTTGTATGTAGATGACATGCTGGTTGCAGGGTCTCACATGCAGGACATCTCAGAGCTTAAGGAGAAGTTAGCTCAAACATTTGCCATGAAGGATTTGGGAGCAGCTAAGAAAATCCTTGGCATGAGAATTAAGAGAGACAGAGAAAATCACAGGTTGATATTGTCTCAAGAAGATTATGTGGACAGGGTGTTGAAACGGTTCAACATGCAGGATGCGAAACCGGTAAGCACACCTTTGGCAGGACATTTCAAGTTAAGTAAAGAACAATGTCCCAATTCACATGATGAGGTAGAGTACATGAACAAGGTTCCATATTCTTCCGCGGTAGGAAGTTTGATGTATGCAATGGTGTGTACTAGACCAGATATTGCCCAAGCAGTGGGAGTAGTAAGCAGGTATATGGCCAATCCAGGAAAGGAACATTGGAAAGCAGTACAATGGATCCTTAGATATCTGAGAGGAACCAGCAGTAGACACTTATGCTATGGAGGTTCAGATACATCTCTACATGGCTATGTAGATTCAGATATGGCAGGGGATTTGGATGGCAGGAGGAGCACCACAGGTTATGTTTTTACTGTAGGTGGAACGGCAGTTAGTTGGATTTCTAAGTTGCAGAAGGTTGTAGCCTTATCAACTACAGAAGCAGAATACATTGCAGCTACAGAAGCTAGCAAGGAAATGATATGGATGACACGGTTCATGGAAGAGCTTGGAAGGGAGCATGGGAGTTGCAGATTGCATAGTGACAGTCAAAGCGCAATCCATTTGGCTAAGAACTCAGCTTTCCATTCTAGAACCAAACACATACAGCTAAGGTACCACTTCATACGGCAGGTATTAGAAGATGGTGAGTTGAAGCTGGAGAAGATCCATACAGACATGAATCCTGTGGATATGCTAACAAAGCCGGTTACTAAGGAGAAGTTGAATCTTCATTCAACTTCTGTTGGTCTTCACGATTGAGTTGAAGATGGAGGAGCTAGAAGATCTTGCTGTACAGGTATTGGTGCAGCTGGTTTATCTCCAAGTGGGAGATTGTTAGGTATGTGGAGCTAAAAGCTTCACCATGGAGCATAGACAAACAAGTTCGGGTCTACACAGACGCCGGCGTCGGTCAGGAGAGACCGACGTCGGTCAGTTGCAGTTCAGAGGCGCCGACGTCGGCAGTATGGTCGGCCGGCGACGGTCACAGGTGAACAGACAGGAACCGACGTCGGTTACCTGCGTGTCCAGAGAGCTATTTCTGAGGACAGAAGCGAGTGTTTGCATGATGAGTTTGAGTTGTAGACTCATGCTCGCGTCTCTATTGTTAGCAATGTTATTTTTAGAGCCCTTGTTGAAGAGGCTTAACTGTTTGTTGTAAGAGCATGCTCAAGTCTCCTATTTCTATATGTAGGAGAGATCTTCTAAGCTATCGTATGATGATGAAGTGTATGAGAGTGTAATTGAGTACGAAGTAGAACATTGTGAATGTTTGAAGGACTGTACTTTAGAGAGAACTCTTAAGGAATAGAGATCTAGTGAGAGATCTTGTGTGCATCTGAGAGAGGTGTGGAAGAACAAAGTTCTTCATTTGTATTCCTATTGTAAAGAGTTTTTTAATACAAGTTTTCAGGGTGTTTTCTTGTATATCTTGTTCTGTGCTATTTATCATTTCAGTTACTTATCTATCTGATTTATTTCCGCATTGATTGCTTTCATAAGTGTAATCCATTGTTGGTTGATCCCCAACACTCACTTGAAACACTTGGTCATCTAAAAAATATTTAGGTACTCTAGGTGGCAGATTTACAATCAAAATCTCATATCATAGGTCATCATAAGGTCTCATCTTAAGGTAAGAATAGTTACTATTGATAGTTGATGTGTCTCATGATGAGTTATGGATACATATAGAATATACATCTACCATACACATCCTTATCATCATCCCTATGATCCATATCATACCCATTATGAATCCTACCAGCCCTGCATTCACCCTTATTATAAATATGAGAGCCCTTATTAGGTCCATGATCCTCTTTACTACAAGGATACCACTCTTAACCTCATTATGAACCCTAATTACCTCCTTGGTAGCCTAAAAATCCTCCTAATAAATATTGGAAACCTCATGATGCTCTTAGTTAGCCTATCCATATCCCAAACTAATTCATTCCAAGGCTTAATCAATCTTTATTAGGTAATGAGAAACATGGTAGGGATTGACACACAAAGAGGGTATGGTCAAGATATTCTTAGGCACCTTATTAAGAGTATGAGATATTCATTGAAGTATGTTAAGGAAGAGTGGGAATTTTTTATGAGATAGGGTCATTGAGGGCTTGGTAGTGATTTGTTGGATATAGGTGGTCTAGTTTCAAGCAAAGAAGAGAGAGTCATTTATTGCACACAACCATAAACACAACATTGGTTGAAGCATATGATTAAAAAAAATAGTTATTTATATTCTTAATAGACATTTTGATATTAAAAAAATGGTGGTAATTTAAATTTGTCTTTATATACCATCACAATGGCATATGAAGCTTTGGACTTGTCAGATGTAGAGGATTTCCTAGGTAGGGCCTTTAACAATAACTCCCACTATTCAATGATATGAAATAGTTCATGTAGGGTGATATTATATTTTATCTTATTAATATTATTAACAATGTTGTACCCACATATAATTTTCATTTATGTGCTTTGGTATTGATCACTTCCCTTTTATAGAAGGTGGATTGTCATTTGCCTTCAGATCTAGAGGAGTAGTAGCATTATTATTTGAAGGAGTGGGATAGTAACGGGTTGATTATTCCTCATATTATAATAGTTCCTTTAGAACTAATGGAATGTATGTATCCCATATGTATTATCCTTTGGATCATTCTCATATTCCATTAGGAATGGGAAGTCATAAGTCTCAAAGAACATTGTTGTTTTAGGGTATCCTGATGCATTAGAGGAAGATGTCTTTGGATAGTTTTCAAAACTCTTTTGTCTTTCCATTTTTTATGAAAAATTTCAAAAGAAGTTCAAAACTCTATGTAATCTAGTTTTCCATGTTGTGTTGTATTGTGAAATCGACACCAATTAGGTAGTGCTAATTCTAATATATTTATTTTAGGCACCTTGTTAGATGGTTGTTGTTATAAATTTTTTATAGGTTTGTTGAAAGGCCTATTAAACATTTGGAATCTAAAACCTTGATTTGTATTTTATCCACTAATATTCCCCATTATTTTCTACATGCTCAAGAATTCATTACGTAATTGTTGTGGTCTTAATTTTCACCTTTGGAGAGAGTTCTCCAAGCTCTCTCTAACTAAGCCACAAAATGGGAACAACCTCAATTTGTGGGTATCCTATAGTGAGGTTGAGCCTTCAGAGAGGGCTGGTTCCCTTGGACCTATCACCTAAATCATATCTAGCTTTGAAAAGGGAGAGAAATAGACTATAATGCATGAAAACGTGTAAAAGGAGGTGATGCACCAATAGTTTAGACACTTACAATTGCACAAGACACACTATGACATAATTTTAAGCCTATAAATATCACTTCACTCACTCTTTAAATATATTTCACATAAGTATTTCAAAAAAAGGTATAATTAGCTACCAATATACCATGGGAGGGTAGTTTTCCACTTCTAAACCAATCCACAAACTATCTATGTCACTTAGAATGACTTGTGAGAGCTACCAAATAGTTTATGAAGGTGAGAAAATTTAGATAGAGGTAAAGGAAATTAGACATTCATTTAACCACATCAATAAATCCATAAAACACACTTCAATTCAAATTATGAGTGGATGAATTCAGTCTTTAATTACGTAAAATAGGTGCTGCAGTATAAATCTTGGCATAGCCTAGGCTTGCCAAAAGCATAAGAGTCTTTTTTTTTCTTAGGGAGAAATGGGAGATATATAGGAAAGGGGAAGAAAGAGAGGTAAGCAAGAAAATAAAAATCAAAATGAGTCCCAACCACTTTTCAATTGATTAGTATTAATCTTGCCTCTATAAATTAACTCTCATTATGTCTAACTAGTCTCCAAGCCTTTTGATTGGCTTAGAAACACACTAGAAGACAATAACTTGCTGATGATGATGACTCATGATCCATTCAAAAGGAACATTATCTAAAGACTTCTAAAATTTCATTAAATTCCATACTTTCCCTTCTCAACCTGCAAACTCTCCATCTTTTTAATGAAATTACAACACCATGCTTCATTTTGATATGTTATTAGACTTGAACTCATTTACTGGTGTCCCTTATGACATCCTTTTCATAGTCAAAACTCTACCTTTACTCCAAATCCTAAACATAGGTCCACTATAGATGAAAAAAATTCCCTTATATTGGTTTTCATATAGACATAATTTCAAATGAAGATCAGTAGGCTAGGTTTTCATGATCATTAATAAGATGTAAAACTTACATCTGAGGGATTTTGAAATTTCTAGTTGAGCTTTAATGATAGCCTATGAATATGTAGTGTCTACTCTGGTAACCCATATATAATTTTGATGTTGCATTTATACATTGGCCTATTTAGGTGGTTAAATATTTTGATATGACATGTTCACCTATGTGGCACTTCTTTGGGATGTTTTTTTCATTTTAAAACTCGACCATTATCACCTTGGACATGTGTCCTCATCTTATGTCCCCCTATAACTCAATCAAATTATCCCCATTGATCTTCTTAGGATTATCTTAGCTTTGACCTTCAACATTATATTTAATTTATGATCTCTTTCCAAGATGGTGCCACTTGATAGCCCTATATTGATCTTTATCTTAGCTTTCAAAAATGTGACACTTGGTAGTCTCACATGCCTCCTATGGAGCCATTGAATGTTTGACCTTAATCCACACCATTGATCTTATTTTTCATGATTTAACATGATCTATCAATCCTTGATCTTCCATATCAAATGTAGACCATTGATGTCCATTTAATAATATGATTGAATACAGGCCATCAATATGCTCAAAATTCACCATGATTGAGACACTTTCCATCTTCACATTCATCCTCAGGATCCTCTAACCTTTTAAACTCAAGCTCACCATTGATCTTTAATTACATGATCAAATACACACCATAGATATTTCTTGACTTATTGACTTTGTGAGATTATATGCATGTTGTTGATCTTTACTCTAAGATTTCAAGATCATGCCACTTGGTAGCCCTACATTCATCTTGAAACCTATTAAGTATTTTTGAATCCAAAAGGATAATTCCTATGGCTTTAATATTGACATCCTTAGGCATGTCCCACACTACTATATCATTTTTGAAACATTGTATCTTGAGATTAAAAAATCATCAAGACATCAAACTTACAAGGGATGACCTTGGCTCAAAATACATCATTTTCATGTAATTTTTCAACCTTGGTTGACTTCATAAGTGCACTTATGAAATAAACAACCAAACTAACCTATTCATTCCTACATGACATTCTATGACAGTCTAGTTCCCAATAATCACATTAAGAAATTTTTAAGACCAACTCATTGACTCACAAGATAAACTAGCATGATATGTAAAGTTTTGAATGGTAGGGGTGACATTTTGACCTATGAGGTCAAAATTATTAACATTTTGGTGACTCAACTAGAAATCATGCCTACTATTCTTGAGAACCAAACTATTTACATGAATTTTGGACCCATGAACAATGACAAGTCTGACTTATTACTATAAAAAACCTTTTGACTTGAAATAAGATAACTATTACACTAATATAAAGAAGGAAACACACAAAATATGGAAATTAATCTAAAAAAAGAAAGTGCGAAACTAAAGCACTGATTTGGGACAAAAAACATAAAAAAAATAATGTGCCAAAATAGCACTTGGAAGAAAACAAACAAACTAATTATGTACAAATAACTTAGTTCTTCAATAGAATTGTTTCAGATGTATCCTATTAACTAGGATAGGAAGCTCCTTGCCATCCATATTTTCAAGTTAGAAGGCATTGTGGGATTTGTAGCTAAATACTATGTATGGAACACTCTAACGAGGTTCAAACTTGGTATGCCTTCCTAGCTTAGCTATATCCTCATCCCACTTGAGGACCAAATCTCCTTCTTTGAGACTTTGTGAAGAAGATCTCTTGTCAAAGACTCTCTTTACTTGTGCTTTGTGAATTTCCATGGATAACATGGACTGATTTCAAACTTCTTCTATGTTCATATGCTTAGGACATCTAATATCCATTGGTTCATTATCCAATAACTCTAGTTGATGCATTAATTTTAAAGCAGGAAAATTAAGAGAAATAAGTAATCTTGATTCCTTACCATATACCAACTTGTATGGAGAGTTAGATATTGATATTTTTTAGGTGATCCTATCATCCCATAGTGCTGATTTCAACTTGAGATACCATGACCTTTGATTATCTTCAATAGTCCTTCTTATGATCTTTAATAGGTTCTTATTTCTGGACTCAACAAGACCATTGCCTTGTGGATAGAAATTTTATGAAATGTTGAGATAGACATCATGTTGAATATCCCATTAGATGATATTAATACCTACAAATTCCATAATATTATTAGAAATAATGGTTTAAGGCACTCCAAATATAGTAAGCAAACCTTCATAGAAATCTAGAACATTGGATTCATTTGCTTCTTGTAATACTATTGATTCTATCCATCTAGTGAAGTTATCTATAGTAGTTAGTATCTATTTATTTCCTAAACTTGAGGGAGGATTAATGAGGCCAATAAAGTCCAATCCCCATTAGATAAAGGGCTGGTCCACTATAATTAGTTGGAGAGGTAAGGCTACAAGTTTCACTTTTCCCATTAACATAACACACTATTTTCACTTCCTAACCCATGCATGTCAATCCCCAAATATGTTAGGCCAATAATACCCACATCTCATGATCTTAAGGATTGTGGTCCTTGTGTAATAGTGCCTTATACTATGTCCATCATGGAACTGCTCAAGCAATCTCTGCAAAGTAACATGTCATTGATATTTTTCTTGAACAAAACACCATTAATAAGAAGAAATGAAATTGTTTACAATCTAAAATATCTTCTTTTTTAAGCACTTATATGATATGTATAAATACCATCTTGGATATATCTTACCAAGTCATGAAACTAGTTGGAAGGTGAGGTATGATTAGCTGCAACCTCTTCATCATTTGATGCCAAAACAACCTCATTAGCCTCTTATAAATCTTGGGATAGATGTTCACAAAGTCCTTTACATATAATAAACTTTATGACCTTTATTTCCACATCATAATCTATTACCTTCATTATCTATCCAAAAAATTTCTCATTTATGTGTTTGTTTAAGAGAAACTCCTTGGTACTTGGATGAGAAACCATTAGGTGTATCTTATTGTTAGACCACAAGTATGTAAATTTCTTGAGAGAACTTAAAATTAAAAGTACATGTTTTTCAAAAAAATAGTACCTTGTTTCATACTCTTCCCATCATTGACTCAATAATGCTATTGGTTTCTCTAAAACCTCTTTATTTTGTTGCATAAGATTGTCTGAAATGGTGTCTAGGTTAGCAGAAGTGTACAAAATGAAATCCTTTGTGAAATCTAGGTTTATGAGTGTAGGATCACTATATATTGCCTTATTTATCTCTTAAAAACTCTTTACTCCTTCTTTGGACCAGGTGAAACTCTGATTCTTCTTTAGCATGGTTGTTAGTGGCTTAGCTAAAGTGGGAAAATCTGAAATATATATTCTTATAAAATTGATTTTCCCTAAGAATATTTGTAAAGCCTTCTTGTGCTTGGGCAAGGTGAGTGCAATAATTTAATCTATCCTTAAACCATATTTTGAAATCACATTCTCAAAAATATTACCTTCATAGATTGAGGAGACATACTTTTTTGGGTTTAGAGATACCCCAAATTGTCTACACCTTTCAAACACTTGCTTGAGGTGAATCATGTGCTCACTTGCACTCTTTGAGAACAATATTATGTCATCCAAATAAACAAGTATAAATCTATTATGAATGCCATGTAATGTCATATCCATGGATCTCTAAAAGGTTTCTCTATCAATGGATAAACTAAAGGACATATTTTTATATGCAAATGTCCTCCACTTTGTAGTGAAGGCTATCTTGAATTTGTCCTCTTATTTGATCAAAATTTGATTCTAACCACTATATCCATCCAATAAAGAAAAAATCTCTGAAACTATAACCAACTATAATTTTTTTTCCATAGATGGCAATGGATAATGATCTTTAAGGGAATCCTTAGTCAAATGATGAAAGTTAACACAGTCTAGTCTATCCATTCTTCTTCCATACTGGAAGAAAGTTTGTCACCCAAGTTGAGTGCTTCATTGGAAATATAATAGCTGACTCTATGAGATTATGAATCTTATCTCTCATTAAAGGCTCAATATTTGGATTGATAGACCTTTGTATTTATCTCACTAGTTTAGTTTTAACCTCTAACTTAATGGGGTGTTGAGCTAGACTTTGATTAAATCGCTTGAAGTCATTATATTTACATGAAAACACATCAATAAAACTTATACATAATTCAATGAAATATTCATTTTTTGATGAATTGCATACCTTACCCAACTTCAAGTTCTTACCAGTTGTATTCTCCATATTGGCATAGTGTTCCTCCTTTGTTGACAAAGATGACTTTTCCTTTCTCAACACATCATCACCACTGAATATGTTATCAAGTGTGACCAATCCCTTGGGTAAATTTTTTTTTTTCAGTTACAAAATTTAATCATCATATTACTATAACAATTTTGATTGATTTCTTAAGGAAAACTTAACCTCTTCTTGCAATAACTTGAAATTTTGATTATCATCTTAAAACACTTTCCAATTCTCATGATTATCTAAAATATAAGGCCTTAAAAACACCTTCATGTGTGACTAAATTTTATCACTTTTTATATTTGTTGGGATACTAAATTGTGCCCCAATGGAATTCATCATATCTACATGTTCATTCTTATCTCTTGTTATTTCTTGAATGTTAAAAACCTAAAAATATTCAAGTAAGTCCCACACCCTATGCTTATAAGATATAAGCAATAAATTTTTGCATACACTAAGACGTCTTACTTGGTGAACTACAAATTCACTATCACCAAAAACTTGTAAGGAATTGAATTTCATCTTCCTAACCCACTGTAAATCATGAATTAGTGCCTCGTATTTTGCAACATTATTTGAAAAACCAAACTAAAATTTAATAAAATATAAATACCTTTGATTTTTTAAAGAAATAAACATCACTCCAGTCCCATTATCATGCTCATTCCTTGATCCATAAAAGTATAATTTCCATAGACCATCACTAAACTCATCATCTTTCATCATGGTTGGAATTGGTGCATCATTCTCATGGAGTAAATAAACACCAAGTCCCCCTTATTTAATTATCTTATAAGGATCACACTAATGAAAATTAGAGGCCCACTCATCAAGGAATAGATCTAGAACCCCATCTAAAGGTGATTGATTTTCTACTCCACTAGTTTCTAGCACATCATCTGATATGACACAATTAGTTTTCATAACACTTGGCATATATGGTTCCAAATGGAAACATGTAATAGATTCAAAACATATTGTTACCTTGGTACCATACCTAGTTGTAGACATCAAAAATGTCAACTTAGTTGATAATTATCCTCTAATATTTGAGGTGAAATCCCTTCATAGACACATGGTAAAGTAGGGAGGCAAGTCCACTACAACTATATCTTACTGAATGGTAACATTGGGACAAGCATGTAATGTAAAATTCAAATATTTAATAGTGCTTATTATATTTTTTGGGTATCCATATATTTTCAACACTCCTTTAGTATTTGGTTCATAAGCAAGATCAATCTTGTCTACAATTTGCTTAGGCATAATAGTGCTACTAGATCCACTATCTGTAAACATATAAAATTGGCCACCAATGGATTTATACCAAATTTAGATAAATTCTTAACAACTTCTAAAAATCTAGCCTAAGAAATTCTAAGAGTCTCAAATCTATCTTAATAACCATGCAAATAAATCAAGTTAGCCCATAAATTAAATAAATGCACATTGAATAAATTAAAATCTTTCATAAATGTTTAAATCCATAATAAAGGTTAATTAACTTGAAAATCTTAATCCTAACCTAAGTGAATTCATCTATGATCAAATAAATCAATTATAAAAAAGTAAAATTCAATAAATATCCTAAAGAACATCTTAGAAGCTAATCATGACCTTTTTTGAGTTGTCCAAGTGTAAAATATCTCAAAGTACACCTATTCATGCTAATTAAGAAGATTTTAGACATGTTTTAAAAATGCTAAGGTTAACTAAGCCAACCAAGATTAGTATTTAATCAATTCCAAGCATTTCAAATCCTATAAAAGTAAGCCTATAACTCTTCATTTGGAGAGCTTGGAACATAGTAGAGTCATAATGTTGGATTGGATTTCATGAAGCAAATGCATAGTGTTATAATGTCAAAATCAAGCCAAGCCATCAATCAAGACAATCCAACCATGGTGCCAAAAGGATATGGAGATATCTAAGCCCCATTGATGAATACCTTTTAAGCATAATCTAAGAAAACCAATGAAGAAATATCTTGGAGCGATGAAGGAAGGTAAGGAACCTATGTTTTCTTGTATTTTAGTTGTGTTTTAAATTTTTTTGTTCACTAATCTCCCCCCATGATATAGGTTTAGATATGTTAGCTTTTTTAGTGTGTTGATTTCATTATATTTGAAAATAACAACATACTAACCTCCTCTCTTAATTCAAACTCCTGGATCATAAATGGTATGCTCTGTGGGACCCAACGCATCCCAAATAGCAAGGAGATAATTTTGCATCTTTTAAATCTTCATTTTAATGATTAAATCTCTCTAAATTTAATTTTATAATCTTATTTTGGATAGATTTCATTTTTTTTAAATTCTTAGGTTTACATAGTGATCACTGATGATCAGGTAAAACTATTGATGATTAGACCCTAACTATTGATGATTTTGCCTAACCACCATTGACTCTATGTAACCATTTATGGTTAGGTTGTAGAAGAGAAATGGACCTAAATATTGCATTTTGATTTTTTTGGACATTTCATTCCTTGATTTATTAGTTTTAATATCATCTAAATCCATGAAAACAACTTTACCTTGTAGGTTTTTATCATATTTAATCTAACCAATCCTAACATAATTTGTTTTCTTTTTGTGGTCTTGCCTTTGGGTTCATAGGTCTTTACCATTGGTATTTATCAATTGGTGGTGATTTTGTTAGACCATCGATGGTTATCTTAACTAATTGGTGATGGTTACCTTAAAATCATTGATGGTTGTTTGTGACCGTCGATGGTCATTATGTCAAATTAAATCCAAAACCTAAGAGCTTAAATACAAACATAATTTTCTAACAATCAAAAGTGATTCTATGTAGGGGGACATTCTTTTATTTTTTGTAGGGTCAAGGTAGACATTGACCACAAATTTTCAAGCTTAAATAGTTTCTAACATTTAAATTTGGTGTTTAAAATTAATTAGGCTAAATTTAAACATTTGGGATAAAGTGATTAAAATGAACATGGTTATTTTTTTTCTTAGTTTATGTTTGTGTAATTTCTTTTGAATTTGTCAATATGCCAAAGGGCCATGAACTTAACCAAAACATTTCAATTGGTGCATAAAAAATGAGCCTAATCAAAATTAAACATGTTGTTAATCTTTTTCACATCATCTTTTGGGTATCTAAAAATAACTTAGTTCATTTTTTATGCCTTAGATGTTTTTCAATGTTTTATCAAGTATCCATCAAAGCTAAAAGGGCCAAACTTCATAACACATTTTGTTTTAGTCTTTTAAAATGAACTTAACATCATGTAGTTTACATTATTTTGAGCAAGTTCACTTTTGTGCCATGCTTATTTTTTGATTATTTGTTTCTTAAAAAGGATAGAGGTGTGTGCTCTCCCCTATCCCCTATAGGGAACTCACAGGATCAAAAACACCTTTCCATTGCATTCTAGTGCCTAGTTTAAGGTGTAGAAAGAACATTACCTAAGCTTTCTCCAAAACTCACATAATATTGGGTGATCTAAAAATAACCCTAATGTATTTCTACTTATTTTTTATTTTCATACATCTTGGCTTGTGAAGGGGATGTCATTACCTCTTGTAAGTTCTTTATGGAAGCATTGACTCAGGGCTTCATTTCCTATTTATGTTTCAACCCCTCTCCACAAGGGGATATATAAATTGGGATCACCCCATTGAGATGGTGGTTTGAGTATTTAATCCATCTCCATTATTAGTAGGTTAAGCTTGGTATGTATGATCAATATGGACATTGCATTAGACTGAGTAAATGGTGGATGTAGTGGTTATGAAAAGGACAAGATGTTTTCACAACAAGCTAATGGACGTAGACTCAATTGATGTGTTACTTATCTTGTGTGCATACGTGAAAGTGTGTACACATGTGATCAATCTAGATGGTTTAAAACTTGTAAGTTTTAGTCAACCCCACATTGCCACACCTTGATAAGATGTAGGCCAATTATACTTAGTTGTATTTTGGTCATTTATTCTTTTTCTTGAGACTAAAACTTATATGTTTGTTTATACCACATAAAAAATAAGATTGTTAATATGTCACTAATTTTTTTGAGGAGGTGTTATGTTTATTATTTTACACCACACTTGTAACTTACAATTTTTTCTAAACTTATTTGTGTGTATGTGTCACTTGATCAAAATGGGTAACATTATGCTACCCAAATCATTATCAAGTTTGTGCCTTTACATATTTGAAACATAAACATTGTCATATCTTTGGGAGTGATAATGTTGTTACATTGCCCAAATTGTTTCAAAACTTATCTTTTCTCAACTATCATTATCAAAACTAGTCATTTGAGCCTTATTGGATCTTTATTCAGCACAATCAAGTTATTCAATTTTGTCTAGATTTTTTGGTCAACTATAGCATATTTTTCAGCATTTGAGTATTTAATCAACTTTTTCAAGTTTAGATTCAAACATTGATTGATTTCTATTTAAGCTTCAACACGCAGGGGATGATACATAAATATTTCTATTTTGGGTTGTGTAACTTAGGTTAATTGATTACCTAGATTTTAAAAACTATTATTATCTATTCACAGAACCCATCCTCATCATTGTTTGTGCCTTTATTTGGGAGAACACAACCTTTCTCTAAGTTCTTTTTACCTTGTGCCATATACAAATTGATCATGTTTATGTTTAATTTTGTGTGTCAAGTTTATGTCAAAGTGTTTCAATATTGTTAGATTAAAATATCATCATCATCTTTGTTTAAAGACTAACTTTTGATTTTTTGTTTGGAAAAATATCCTAGCATAACCTATTTGAGCCTAGCTTTTGATTTTGCATTTGGACAATAGACCTAGAAACATTTCCCTTTCCTAGTTTAGACTTACTTGGAACACTTTGGATATAAATTTTGACATGATAATTTTTATTTAGATTATTGACCTTTTATGTGTATGACATTTGACGTTAGACTATTTTATGCCAAGTTTTATCATAAACAATTTTTTAGATACAACTCCTTTTTTAGACCATTATTTGGAGATGCAACTCTACCCCTCTTTTTTGACCATGTTAGACCAAGTTTGAACCTTTTGTCCTTTAAACATTATTTTCTAGAGTTTGTAGAACTATAGATCTATTTATTTTGGATATTTCTTCACTAATATGGCTATGTATAGCTACACTTATGGTGGATGCATGTAATATCTAAGTTATGATATAATAGCCACATAAATTGACTATAATCATGACCTATTTGGGGAATAAATTCAAATACCTACTTATAATCTAGATCAAGTTACCAACTAGGATGATATGGTTACTGAGGAGGACTTGGATGCTTTGGCTTATGCAAGTAATAAGGATCCATGACACCATACCATTTCTATTCCAAGACCTCATCCTTTGGCTTGTTCAAGAAATTAAACTTTATAATTCCCAAGACTTATCATTCGAAGACCTTGTCCTTTAGCTTGTGTGAGTAATCAAACTCTATAATACCCTACCATTTATATTTTAGGACCTCATCATTTGGCTTGTGAAAGAAACTAGGCTCCAAAATTCCCTATACTAATTATCCTAAGACATCACCCTTTGGCTTGTGTAATCAATCACGATTCATAATGCCCTAATGCTACCATTTTAGTATTTCATCCTTTGGCTCATGTGAGAAACCAAGATATTCAATTCCCTATCATTATCCAATCAACATTCATCCTTTATCCATTACCAACCATTCCCCACTTTAGAATACCTCAACCAATCCAATCACAACCTCAACCAATCCAATCAAAACCTCAACCAATCCAATCAAAACCCCAACTAAGCCAATCAAAATCCAAACCAATCCAAGCTTAGCCAATCCAATCCCAACTAATCTAATTGAGATCCTAACCTCAACCTAGCTAATTAATACCTCATCCAAGCTAATCATTTGAGGACCAATCTATATTAAAAATTGGCATTTTATAATTGATGGTAAACCAAGACCAAACAAACCAACCAATTTGAGATGTTTTTGTTGAAATAACCATTTATGATAAATAAAACTATGATGAATCACCTTCTAATCCTATGCCTATTTTATAAGAGCCTCCCATTGATAAGCCAATCTTTGAGGAGTTGTCTCTTGACCTTTTCCCATCATTGAGGAATCTCACTTTGACAAACTAGTCATTATGGAGCCCATTATGCATCATAAGCCATTACTTATCCAAAACTAAACATTAAATAAAAAATAATTATAACAACATCCACATTAAATGAAGAATCAAAATTATATTCAAGTTTTATTCTTGAACTAACATTAGATTTAGCATCATAAGTACATTCAACATCAGTCTCAACATTGGATTTAGAGTCTATTGAGTCAAAATCAAATTTAGAATCCGAATATGTTCATGGATTTTACAATATTGGTTACACATGCCTTGAAAATCAATTTGAATACATTTTTGATCTTTCCATGGTTTTTTAGGATGAGTAATTTAGCTTTGACATAATTTCTCCTAGTATCTTCTACCATGATTGTGATGCTTCATCCCATGCCATTACCTTGAACCAACATAGCCATATTATTGACATTCCATCTCCCATAAATGTTGATTGGGACCAACATAATCATACCTTGTTGAAGTACATATATGGTGACATATCAATTATAGAATAAAAACAAGGAGGCCAAAACCAAAATCATGCATAAGAACACTCTAGTAGTGAAACCTTTTTGGAGGCACTAGGGGACAATCAAAGTTCAAACTTAGCGTCTTATAGTGAAACCTTTTTTAAGGCACTAGAAGATAATAAAAGTTAAAATTCAACATTCCTTATTGAAACCTTCTTAGAGGAACTATGGGACAAGCAATACAAATTCATTGGTAAAAACCTCTTTGAGGTACCTATAACTGACCATAAAATTTATTCACTACTTGATGGAGACAAAATCAAAGATCAAATCAATATAGCTTCCCATCTATAGCATAATTAGATGGTAGTTACTCTCAAGCCCAACAAATATAAAATTGTGGTGGTCTTATTGAGATCATATTCAAAAGTATTCAACCCCACCATATCCAAAGTTATGTCAAATCAAAAATTAGTAACATTATGTGTGCCTAAAAACCTCAAACTTCATTTTTTTCCCAACCATTATACATTTTATTATCAACCACCATTCAATTTCCCAATCCAACCTATTAACTATAATTTATACTTATTTACCATCCTTGGCCACACTTTCCTTTGTAGAGGCTACAAATATACTTTATCTTACCATTTGAAGGAAACATAATCCATGACCAACAAAGATCACAAAAGCATCATTTACATCCAAATCTACAGTCCACTCTTGATAGAGAAGCTATTTAGACAAGGTGTGGGCTAGTAATTAATATGATTGATTATTATATTTGTATAAATTATTAATTAGGAAATGTATATCCCCATAAATAGGAAGAACAAAATCACAAACCATACTAGGCTAGACACATCCAAAACCAATAACCATCATCAACCAAAAACATGTACCATGCCATTTTCATTTACCATTCCTTTTACTATTGTCACATACCCAGATAGTCACCTTACCACTTAGGGGAAACTATCTTACCATTTTTATCCAATCATCCTATCATCCTACTAGCCTATCATTATCCTATCACTTATTCATCTAACCATTCTTTTTTATTAACCAAATCATGTTTTGATCCATCCTATCCTATCCAATTTGACATTGGTTCATCCATTGGTTTCACATTTTAGCATGAAGAATCATTTTAGTTCCATAAGTTTTTTTAAGCATTCCAAATAGAGGCAATATTTTATAGTAGTATAAAAAAAGTTTTGGAAACTATATCCTTCATTTCTTATTCTATTCTTATATCAAATTTATTTATGTGAGCTTTATTATAACTGACTATGGGCAAATCGGTATCTCACCGATCTTTCTATTACTTATAACCACCTATGGGAAAATTAGTATAATTGATCTAATGTGTTGTATCCTAGTTATATCTACCTATGGGAAAACTAGGGCTACTATTTATTAATATGCCTAGACATACCAACTAGCCATTGCTATGCTATATTGTGCCACTATGCCAACTGTGGTTATTTTGTTTGAATTAGATGTTATACTAGTTAGATATATTTATTGAAAGGTATAATTACTATGACATAAGGCCATTTTGAGACTATATGGGCCATGATCAATTCATGTTAAGGGTAGCTCAGTCCCCCTATACCATTATGCTCTCACCATTTTGTGAGCATCCATTCAAGTTAACCATGCTATCACCATTTTGTGAGCTTGGACCATTTCATAGCTCATAATTCCCAATTGAGTTGAGATACTCCAAAATTCTAAAAACATTCAAATATTTCAAAATCCAAAAACATTTGTCTTATATAAGACTAGTTAGTTATCCTCAATCCACCCTACTAGGGCAAATTCATTGTTAGGATGCTTTCTATTGATTTTATTTTCAACCTTTATTTTTGCTTATTTACTTACCTATTTGTTTGATTTTAACAATGTTGCATCACCTCAATTTATGTGTTCATTTGGTGATTCCTTGTAAATTATTCTTGAGTCCATCCATATTCATATGTTAACATTATCAACATTGTCATCATGTTTTTATCATTGGTGCATTATTTTCAATTGAGTATTGGATCAATATTCAGCCCTTATGCATATTTTGGCCAAGTTATCATGGTGTTCTATCATGAGGCATACCTTCAGATGATATATAAAAAATTAGCTTTAGGAGGTCAAAAAATCAATGGATCAACAATGAAGTATCTCCTTGGTACCCTTGGAAAATCCTCCCTCCCATCTTGATCAAATCAACACATTAACCATTCTAGTTGTATCCATGCTAATTAGGATGAGCATCTCCTCATTAGTAGGTACAATTAAATCATTTATATTGATCAAATATTATTCTTTGATTCATCTCTTTCATCACTTTTTAAATCCTCATGTGCCTAGTTTTTTGTGGCTTCTTCAATCATTATACTAATACATCTACATTTTCACCCCCTCATCTTTAATCTATGCAACATGTTATATCCATGAGTTATGCTTGCTAATACACCATACAGGGGTACAATCAATCAATCAATCAACTAATTATATTTTCAATCCAAGTTATCCTAATGATTCTAAACACCTTTGGGAAAATCATTATTTTTATTTTATTACTGATTATAACTGCCTTTGGGAAAATTAGTACTTTTTCACACATCATGCATGCAATAATGTTCTCATTTGGATTAATCTCACCCATGGGTTAATTATACCTTTCTTCTTGACTATTTTCAAGGGAAAATCCATCAAACATGTGATGTCCAATCCCTTGAAGGGGCATCATTATAAGCTTCCTAAACATTTCTTTGGAGCTTCCTCAATCATCATCTTCTTTTAGGCATATAAGCCTTTTTTTAATTTTTTAAGAAGACATAATTGTGCTTCTAGTTTGTAACATTTTCCCAAACATGGGAAAAATGTAGACATCTAAAATTGGCCACCAATGGATTTATACCCAAATTTAGATAAATTATTACCAATCTTTGAAAATCTATCCTAAGAATCTCTAAGAGTCTCAAAATTGGCTTCATAACCATGCAAATAAATCAAGCTGGCCCATAAATTAAATAAATTTAATAAATGCACATTGAATAAAAAATATTGTACAAATGTTCAAATCCGTAAAAAATGTTAATTAACTTGAAAATATTAATCCTAAGTCTAATTGAATTCATCCATGATTAAACAAATCAATTATCAAAAAGGAAAATTTAATAAATATCCTAAAGGACATCTTAAAAGTTAATCATGACCTTTTGTGAGTTGTCCAAATGAAAAATAACTCAAAGCACACCTATTCATGCTAATAATGATATTTTTGACACATTTTAACCCTATTGGGGTTAACTAATACAACCCAGATTAGGATTTAACCCATTCTATGTCATTTTAAATCCTATAAAAGCAAGCCTATAGCTCTTCATTTGGAGAGCTTAGGACATATTAGAGTTATAATGCTAGATTGTATTTCATGAATAAAATGCTTAGTGTTATAATTTAAAAATAAATCCAAGCCATCAATCAAACTAAGCAAACCATGGTGCCAAGAGGAGATGGATATAGCCAAGCCCCATTGATGAAGACCTTTTGAGAATAGTCCAAGCAAGCCAATGAAGAAATATCTTGAAGTAATCAAGGAAGGTAAGGAAGATATGTTTTATTTAATTTTAGTTATGTTTTCAATTGGTTTGTTTACTAATCTCCACACATGATCTAGGATTATAGATGTTATCTTATTTAGTGTGTTGATTTCATTGTTTTTGGAACTAACACCATATTAACCTCCTCTCTTGAGTCAAATTCCTAGATCACACTATCCATCATACAGTTATGAACCAAAGTGTAACAAAATATAAAAAAGAGTTATAAGGGAGGAGTTTTATTTGAATTTACCTTAGTTTTTTCCACTTTTACCATCTTATGTACTTGCTAACTTATTTATATGGTTGGTCTGAAATAGTTAGGACAACACTTTCTTTCTCAACCAGCTTTGGAGATAATTTGAGAGATGAAAGCTCTTGAATTAGCATACATTTTTATCCTAGAATATAAAGGTAATCCCACATGATAATTATAATGTTATGCTTATTAATTTGATCCACTATATTGAATTGAGCCTCATTAACCTTTGGTTGCACTTTCTGAACTACCAATTGCTCATGAACTAGAGGTACTTGATGAACCTTTCCAACCTATATATTATGTGTTTTAGGGGAATAAAATTGATCTTTGGTACTCTTATAGATAAAATTAGGATTAATTTAAGAATTAATCACATATTGATCATCATTAATGGCTCTCTTTTTAGCTCTAGTTAGAGCTATAACTTGACCATTTGTACTGCTAGTCTCACCAATCTAATTGATTGCAATAATATCATCCATTTTCCAATTCACATTAATGGTATCGAATTTCCCTTGAAATTTTTGAGTCACTCTTTATGATTCAAAACTTGTTTCTTGGTGCTGACTTCTTTGAAGAGAAAACTCTTATTGTATTATTTGTGGCATAGTAATGTTTTGTGATACCAAGGCTTGGCTTTGAGCATCATTGGGATTAAATGGTTAACAACCTAAATATTTCATCAAGTTATTTTGAGGTAATTTGGGAAATATATCTCTTGAATTGGAAATTATATTAGGTTCAAGAGCTATGTATGGTTTAGCTTGAGTTGTGGCTCCTTATGATTGGTAGGGTGGTCTATTTTCTCTAAACCTTTGATAAGAAGGCCTTGGTTCTCTAAAGGGATGATAGGTGGTCTTATTTTGTTGTTGATAAGTCCTATTATCCTATTAATATTATCTCTTGAGTTTATTATTTCATTCCCAAAATATTGTAGCAAACCTTTCAACTCTCTAAGATCACTAACTTGACTAGAAGGGACCATAATTTGGGCTTGAGGGGATGGAATAAGAGCTAAACATGGAATTAGGTAAATTTGAGGGGATGGTATAGACTTAAATTATATGAATACAAGTATTTAATGCCTTTTAAAGAGTTTACCAATTTGTATCAAGCTATTATATGCTCTTATTACAACCTCATAAGCATATGGTAAGGTAATACCTCTCATTGATTGTATCATCACACTAATATTAGAGTTGAGGATTTAATATAGTACAAGAAGGAATATTTTAGGATGGTATAATCAATTCAAGTATCTTGGTCCATATATTTTTGAATTTGAGGTTAAAATTAGACATGAACTCATGAGGAGCTCTATTTATAGTTGTCAATTATTTGACTAAGGATGGGTGATTAGATTTTTCCTCAGTTTGTCTAACTAAGGCTATACCTAATTCATCCTAGGTAGAAAAGGAATTTATTGGGATATTTATATACCATTTTAGTTCTTTTCATTTGAAGGAAGCAACAAATATTTTAATAGTTATGTTGTCGTGAACAACATTATGAACTACACAAAGGTTGAAAACATCCTAGATGTGCTCAATAGGATTTGTTTGATATTATCCTAAGAATAATGGGATAATATTAAGAGTAGATACAATAATGTCATCAAAATGGACTAGATTAAGTAGAATACTTATATTAAATGGAACAAACACTTGGTTTTTGATGGCCATTTAGATAGTGGGAATCGCACTGCTTAGGACAATAGGATGACCAGGAGATGAATATTTATTTTGATGATATGTATTTGTCCTACTAAAACTTTATATTTTATATTAATTTGAAGGCAAATCAATGAATTCAAGAATAATTCCTTTATATCTAACCTTGTAGTAACTTTTGGCATGAGATTATTGCCTGGATGATGTTATAAACTCTACAATATAAAGAATATTTAGCTTTTGATGATAATGGATATCTTCCTATACTACAAATACTTCTCCTCATCTCCCAAATTTAGATATTCTAAAGGATAATTGGTCACATTGAGCATGCCAAAAAATATTTTGGTCTTAATTTTCACCCTTGGAGAGAGTTCTTTAGGCTCTCTCCAACTAAGCCATAAAATGAGAAGAACCTCAAGCTGTGGGTATCCTATAGTGAGGTTGAGAATCCAAAGAGGGATAGTTCCATTGGATCTATCACCTAAACTAATCTTTATCTTGGAAAAGGGAGAGAAATATACTATAATGCATGATAACATGTAAAAGGAAGTGATGCACCAATATTTTAGATGTTCAAAATTACATAAGACACAATATGAGACACTTTCAAGCCTTCAAATATCACTTCACTCACATTTTGATCAGCTTTCACATAAGTATTTCATAAAAATACATGAATTAGCTATCAATCTAGCATGGGAGGAAAGTTTTCCACTTCCAAACCAATCCAAAAGCAATCTATAACACTTAGAATAACTTGTGAGAGCTACCAAACACTTTATGAAGGTGATAAAATTAAGATAGAGGCAAAATAAATTAGACATTCATTTAACCACATCAATGAATCCATGAAACACACTTCAATTCAGCTTGCAAGTGGAGTAATTTAGTCTTTATTTTCATCAAATAGATGTTGCAGTACAAATCTTGGCATAGCCTAGGCATGCCAAAAGCATAAGAGTCTTTTTTTCTTAGGGAAAAATGGGAGATATATAGGAAAGGGTAATAAAGAGAGTGAAACAAGTAAATATAAAACAATAAATGAGGCTCAACCACTTTTTGATTAGACATCATTAATCCTACCTCTATAAATTAAATTTTTTTAGCTACTAATAGTGAAGCCCTTTGATTAGCTTAGAAACACACTAGAAGACAAGAACTTTCTTAGGATGATGAGTCATGATCCTTTCAAAAGGAATAGTCTCCAAAGACTTCTAAAATTTCATTGAATGCTCTAATTTCCCTTCTCAACCTCCAAACTCTTCATATTCTTAATGAGATTACAACACCATGATTCATATTGATATGCTCTTTATATTATCAGACTTGAACTCATTTTTTGGTATCCCTTCTGAGATCCTTTTCATAGTCATAACTCCACCATTACTCCAAACCCTGAACATAGGTCCACTATAGATGAAAACCAATTCCATTTTATTGGTTTTCATATAGTCATAATTTGAAATAAATATCCATAGGCTAGGGTTTCTTGATCATGAATAAGATTTAAAACTTATGTTTAAGGGCTTTTGAGAGTTCTAGCTAAGCTTTAATGGCAGCCTATGAATTTTTAGTGTCTGATCTAGTAAGCTATATCTTATTTTCATCTAAAATTTATACATTGGCCTATTTGGGTGGTGAAATATTTTGATCTAACATGTCCATTTATGTGGTACTTCCTTGGGTTAATTTTTTCATTTTAAAACCTGATCATTGTTGCCTTGGACATGTTTCCTCATCATGTGTCCCCATAAAACTAGATCAAATTTGCCCCATTGATCTTCTTAAGAGTCTCTTGGCTTTGACCTTAAACATTATCCTTGATATGTGATCTAATTACAAGATTTTTCCACTTGGTAGCCCTATGTTGATCTTTATCTTAGCTTTAAAAAATGTGATACTTATCAGTCTCACTACCTCTTATGGACCCATAAATTTTTTGACCTTAATCTGCACTGTTAATCTTATTCTACATGACTAATTATTCTTTATCTATCCTTGATCTTCTAGATCAAATGTATAACATTGATATCCATTTAAAATTTTGATCAAATACAGGCTATGATCTACTTAGAAGTCACCATGATTGAGACATTTGGTATCTTTGCATTCATCCTTAGGATCCTCTAACCCTTTGACCTCGAGATCTTCATTGATATTTAACTACATGATTAAACATGTATCATATATCTTTCTTGACTTATTGAATTTATGAGATCATATACATGCCATTGATCCTTACTCTAAGATTCTGAGATCGTGTTACTTTGCAACCTTACATTCATCTTAAAACCTATTAAGGATTTTTGAATCTAAATGGCTACTTCTTGTAGCTTTGACTTGACATCCATGGGCATGTTACACATTTATATATCATTTTTGAAAGCCTATAGTTAAATATATAAAAATCATCAAGACACTAAACTTACAAGGGATGACCTTGGCACAAAATACATCATTTTCATGCAATATTCAACCTTAGTTGACTTCTTGAGTGCACTTATGTTAAATAAATTAGGAAATGATAGTTACAACTTATCTAAATCATGAAAATACATATTTAATAGGGCACTAATATGTAACTATTAGAAGAAGAAAATGATAGGGTAATAACTATGGAAACTGAAGTGGATGAAATTACTGTAGTAACTTGAGTTATAGTTAGAATAAACATTGACATAATAGATATGCTAGAAGTTATCACCAATGTAATTGTAGTAGTATCAGAAGTGGAACATATGTTAACCTTATTTGTATTTTTAGTATAGAATATATCATAGATTAAGTACCTTGAGTAGATACCTATGGTGTTCCTACTTATGAAGTTGATTGCTTTATTACCTCCATTTGTAGATATAATGCATGGCTATATTGGAAGTCGATATCAATAACTTCAAAATAAAGAAAAGACATTTTGAATGACTGTGGGAGATTTTTTATCAAATTATTATGTGTGAATAATGTAGCCTTGACCTCCACATGAAATGTATTAATTATAAAAAATGGGATTATGAACCAATCACCCCAAGATGAGTGCTTACCTCAGTACCTCTCATATATATTAAAAAATAGAGATTGATCCTCTCTCTTGATTCATAAATTGTTACACTAGAGTTTGCATCCCCTGATGTTAGTCAAACAAGCCATGTCTCTTGCTAGTAATGTAGTTTTGGGCCCATGAAAACTCTATTGTTATTATTAGTTTTAATTGGGAATATTCCTTATTTATGATCACCTAGATTAATAAGTGAATCTTACCATTGATATCCTTAATTTTATTAAATAATTAAAGTATGTATTGACACTTAGGCTAGGATGTAGTCTTAGTAGACCTTATTAAGTGAATGGCATCATATATATTTTTAACTACCCCTTGTAAGTTATATCTATTATTTACCTATGATACTAAATAGTGATCCTCTATTATGACCTATAAAAAAATGGTAATATATTTTGAAAATTTATTTGATTACTCCTCTAGTAGCATCCATAAAACTATAAGGATCCTCCCTATACCTATCAAACTCTAAGCTATTTAATTTTAATCTCTTTGCTAGAGAGAATATATATTCTCTCTAATCCAACTCAAATTGATCTCCTTTCACAACCATAATATTTATTTTAACCTTCCTCAGGTTATTCATTTGTTTGTCAAAGTGGAACTTGATTATTAGTTTCTCATTAATTACTAAGTCTTGCCTTCCTACTTTATCTTATTGTAGCTATTTTATCCATGAAGGGATGCCCAATACAACTTTCTACTCTAATTATTATAACTGATCTATAACCATAGGAATGAAATAATTATCCTTGGAATATGAATTAGTGTGGGAGAATATGTTCCTAATATAGGAAAAAATTTTATATCCTTCCTCCATACAGTGGCCTAATTTTGTGTTGATGTATTAATGATGTATTTGGTCTTCCCAAATAACCTATTAACTAAAACTATAGGATAATTTATCTAATAAAATTCATTAATGGTCATTCCCAATTATGTATACAACCAAGCGGTGTGGCCTTTGTATCAAAAATGGATGTGGACACTAGGATTTTAAAATGTACTCCCAATGATGTATTTGTAGACTAGGGAATGGTTCCACTAAAGAATGATTCGGTAATTTGGGTTCTGAGTATATTTTTAAAGTAATATGTGATTGATGTATATAAAACCCTAAGAGTACTTAACAAAAAATTGGGATATAGTATACAAAATTAGTATTTTAACTACTTGAGGCTTATTTTTTGGCTCAAATAATATATAAAATGAGTAGAGTCTACCATACCAATTGTAGAAATAATAATTAAAGAAGTTGTCAAATAATGAGGGACTATTGTACTTACAATTTGAGAAAGGATATCTAGGGAAATAGTTGTTATAATTATCACCATTATAACCTAAGATGAAGAGTATGGAGGTGTAGTTGATGATATCCCCATGTTTAAGTTTGTAATTTTGACTCTATATTGCCTTTTACATATCCTTTATCTAAAAACAATTAAGTGACCACCAAGATAACATCTCATTGATCAACCTCCTCATATTCACCCAATATCTCAGTTCCTCTAGAATGAGTAGGTTATTTAGTTATCCATTCATCCTCTTCATCTATTTAAATTATCTCATTAAATGAATTTATTTCCTTAGTGTCTATATTGGACACCCAATCATCTTGATTTTTCCACCTTTTGTCTTATTATTCACTATCATAAATTTGCATAGGGTTTGATCTTTGTTTACCCTTTCTTCTATCCTCCCTTTCCCTTAATAATTTTGCATGTTTCCATTCTACTTCCATATTTTAGGGTGAAATATGAGGAGTCTTGGGATTACTTTTATAGGTAATTATTAATTTAATAGTAGTAGGTACTAGACTTATATAATGTGGAGTAGGAGATGAAAGGACTCTAGTGGTGGTAGATGGTATTGAAATTAGGGGGAAAAAGACCACTAGAGGAATCATGAGTGGTGAATGTGGTTTCCTAGGATATTGAGGCATTAGTTTTTATTGTGTTATCATAATAGGGGTGGTATAAGAGGAAAAACAATGGAAAAATGAGATAAGAAATAAACAAGACTTATTGTTGTGTTATAGTCAAGGGAAGCAGAGGAAATACATATAATATCCCAACTACTCCATTTAAACCCAAAGGTTTATTGAAATAATTTATGTATTGATAACAAGAAAGAGAAAATTAATATGTGGGGTATCTTAGAGTAGTCTCAAATATTTCTTCAACATGTACTTCCTCATATATTCTTCTTCTATGTCTATTTCTATGTGAAGAGGAGGCCCAAAAATATGTTTATAAACCCATTGTTCTTTTTGGTCTACTTGGCATCTTCCTTAGTAATTATGGGATCATATTGGATCCTATGTGATACAATCATTGACATTTTTACCATTCACATACTAATAAAAAATTTAGTGTCAACCTCTACATTCATGAACACATGGTCATGACTATAGAATTGGTGACCATAGTTGATTTTCACTTTTCACTTTTCTCTCATATCTCTTGATATGTTCCCTAAAATTCTTCCTAGGGTACCAATAGTAAATGTTTCCCACTTAAATCCATAATGTATATTTATTATTCCAATAGAATGGAATTTATTCCACCTTATATATTGCATTTAACCAACGTTGAGGGGGGTTAGGTGGATAAATCCTTTCTTAGTACTTCGTAACTCCACAACAACATTGTCAGCTAATTGAGTAATAATTTCCTATTCAGCCAATTTATACCTTAAATTTTCACCATTTGAGAGGGTGTTTCAAATCCTCTCATCTTATCTATACATGGGAATAATCCTAAGCTGTGCATGACCTAAAGAATGGCTTAAACCTCTAGATAAGGGCTAGATCCCTTGATGCATCACTTATGACCAATAACTAATCTAACAACTTATAAGGTAAATAGTGAAATAAACTATGAACTAAGGGGGTGATACACCAAATTTTATGACCACTACCACTGATTTGCATGTTTACTAAGACATATAGAATTATAATAAACATACAAATCTCCTAAAATAATGTATTTCATCAATGACTTATAGAGAGGTAAGGTAATCTATGACTAGGAGGGAGGATATTTTCCACTTCTAACTATCATGGAACCTATGATGATAATATATACAACTTGTAATAGAGAATCAAACTACATGAAGTCAAGATGAATAGGAGAACAAACAAGGTGAGCTAATTTTACACTTGATTATATCAATCATTCAAATCTTCACACTACATACAACCATAGAATGAGGTAAAAAGTAGTCATTAATTGATCAAAGTCATACAAAAGATGAGGAATTTTTCATAATCTTGGTGTAAGAATCCTTTTCAATTCCAAACAAAGTAGTACACCTTGTCATCAAATTGTGCACCCTAGGACACTCTATGAAACTCCTAAAATTTGATGCAAAATTAAATCATCTCTCAATTTTGTGGGAACTTGTAAGAGAGATGAATCTCTAGGATTGAAAGGGCTAGCTCCCTAAATTCTTATCTCAGTGCCTATCACCTAATCTAATGCTTGTTCATGAAATGAGTTAAGAGTTTGCATAAAATGAAAAATATACTATAGAGGTGATCCACTAATAATGTATTTCACATTATATCATATTTCTACTAAACAACAATGTTTTCCAAGACCAAGTCTATGCATTGATGGATCCTAACATAGTGTTTCAATGTGAAGGTAGCATGCTACGAACAATCAACAATATACTTGACCTAGGGTTAGATTGAAAACCATAGAAACAATTGAATAATTTAAAGAGATATTATTACATTAAACACACTTCACATGACCTATTAAAATTATAAAACTTTCTTAAACATGAAGGATAAAGTGAGTAAGGATGATACTATCACTTAACTCCACTATACATCACTCACACACTTAGACAAAATGTTCACAACTTAGAATTATAATTTTATTCAATGTTAAAAACAAAAGTGTAATTCCATTTTATTATGTCTTCACAATACCAAATTGTGGTCTCTTTACAATAGCCAAAAATGGATTACTTTATAGAACTTTGAGGAAGAGAGAGAGAAAGGGAGTCCAAGAGGCACAAGGATAACTGTCCAAAAGAGAAAATTATTTATAATTAATATGGATGAGGATATGGGGTGAACCATGAAACATCAGGATCAACAAGTTTCTTTTATAATCATTTAGAACCTGTAAAATATTAAGAAACTCCTTTTGCACAAAAAACTGCCTTCCATGATTAGTCTTCTAAAACTACCTTTTGAATACAAATAATCAATTATGATGATTGATATAAGTATTAGTGATTAATAATAATATCTCACATTCATTTAAGAGGCTCTTGACCCTTCTTATCTTTCTGGCCATGCATGATCATACTTGATAGTCTCAAAATAGCCCTTTTCCCTTCACCTCTCACACTTATCACCTTCAAGATCTTCAATCTTGAAATGTTATCCATACAAGAAGATTAATGACATGTAATGAGTGATAATAGTATAAATACAATAAATTATCCTTAAAAGGCTCCCAAAATGAAATTTCACCATTTTATCTAAATCTCCCCTGCTTGGCTCATTGGACTACCTGAATTAAGATAACTAGTAGGAACACTTAAGATCTTATAAAACTGATACAATGACCATGATTACTTATAATAATTTTTAAAATTTCCTCCAAAAGTGATTTTTTCTCTTTAAAGTTCACCATGCTTGCAAAACACCAAAAATGGTCAAAATAAGCCATGTTTTGCCCTATTCTTTACTAGTTCATACAATAAAATTGAATTGAGGGGTGAGTGGGAGAGTATTATACATGTAATAAAAATTTCATGGAATTTTTATTCCATTTTTATGCTTAATTTTCAATTTATCCCTAGTTGAGTCCTTTAGAAGGGTTTGCAAGGGTTTTGAAGTGATTTTCATTATTAGCATTCGTTCATAGCCATGGCACATTGGATTTTTGATAAAATTACTCTTATTTATTCTCATGTACCTCATTAAACTTCCTTAATGGCTCAAGGTCCCATGCAAATCTTGGTGGAAGTTTGAAGTACTTGAATTTGACATTTGAGCTCATTTTTTACTTCTTAGTGGGGTTTGAATGCTTCTCAAGCCAAAAATGGATTCCTAAAGTTTTTATTTGAAATAAAATAGTTGTAAAATATATTTATATACCATAAAAACTTCCTCAAATCATTATAATGTATTAATAAAATATTGAAATGAAAATTGACCCCTATTTGGTTGTAGGCCTAGACCTTGCTAATAGGTCTGCCTACATCTTTGAGCTCCTCTTGACCTTATAATGATTATATTGGTAATGTTATGGATTTAAAACAACAAAAATACCTATGTAAACATGTATTTATCACTTGGAAATCATAGAATGGGTTTAAAATGCATATGACCTCTAATTTAGCTTCTAGCCCTAAGGCTTTCCTTCACACTTGACTATAACCCTTATTGTGTAGGGTGCCATGTTTAATCTCAAGCCTCCTAGAATTTTTTTTAGGTTAATAAATTTTTCAAAAAAATATTCAATCCTTATTTAATAATCCAATTTTTATCTCATTCACCATTCTTCACTTTTCCCCAAAATTGTCATTCTTATGCATGAAGGGACTGCCCCTGATCTTAGATAAAACGTAGAGTATTAGGCATATTTTTTTGGGAAAAGTGAGTATTTTAAAAGATAAAAAATGTAATAATTACAACATTTACCATTTTTTTTTTAATTCCATGTTTATGGGGTTTAAACATCCCAATTTATTTTAAAAAGGGGTAAAAAACCTTGTTTTTGTATGTTCTTGTCCAAGCCTCTTCGTGGATACTCATTATTCACTTCCTTGATGAATAAAAGTTTTTAATGTATTTTAATTACCATAATTTAATTATTTTTGAACATATGGATACAAACAAAACCTCTCACCTAGGTGGAATCCCCAAACTCACCTCTTGAAACAAGGCTCTTCCAACCCTACCTGTATGGACTGAGTCCATTTTTCTATGAGAAAAGGGGATTCAATGGATTGAGTATGTCTTGGAAATATTATTTAATTAATTTTATCATTATTAATCCACATTATACTCTTTAAAACTCTCCTTTTCTTTCCAAGGCACAAAACTCTCACATGTTTCTCTCTTGCTTATGACCCTATCAAACTGTGACATTAAACAAAGTGATTTTGCTTTAGACATCTTTATGTGAAGGCTATAATGAATGTTTAAAAACATTATATAGTAATTTTTGAATTAAATTCATATGAAAATGTGATATAATATCCAAACCTATCATCTTGGCCCGTTTAGGCTTTCTAATTGCTCACTGTCCTCTTGGATTGAGACAATCTTAGAACCCTGCCTGTAGGTAATTTGGGGTTGAGAATGGCATGAATTTGGTCCTTATTTATCTTTGAAAACTCCTTTGTATTCCCAAAATAATTAGGTTTTTAATTTACATATCTTTTATCCCTTAAGTGTTTTAAGACTCCTCCAAGTGCCAAAATCTCACTTCACTGTTGTCCCAGTTGTAGGTGACTATCCCTTCCTTCATTTTAGGCATGTAGGTTGTTTTCTAGTTCAAGAATGGACTTGTTCATTGTGTAATTAATATAATTAATTTATTTTATTATATTAAAAGCATAAAATTTAATTCACCTAATTCATGATAATTCCTATTTCAGAAACCTTGACCTTTTTACCTGTAGCTGGCTCCTCACAATCCTGTGTATGGACAAAGACGTATGCATTAGGGGTTCAAGACATTGGATTTCTAATTTTGTCATGTAATCTTATCATGAAAGAATAATTTGAACCATTATCATCATTAAAATTTATATAATAGTTCAAGATCATCAAAATGGGATGCAAAGTTAACTTTTTGATCAAAAAATTGTAGTTAACACTGCCTTGCTTTAGTGGTTTTTAACCATCTTTTGGCTTCATAACACCTAATCTCCATTCACCCTTTACTTCTCAAAATTGTAAATAAATTTTTAAGTGAATATGGATTTTAATTTATCCAATTTGAAATCTTGGATCACATATCAAGTGAATTTTATGAGGTTTTAAAAAACATTCAAGGCCTCTGTTTGCCATTTTTAGGGACAGGAGACCCAATATGGCCTAATCACAGTCCAACCTTCTATTTGATGCTTTGAAACTTTCCTTGTCAAACTAAGATGATCAATAGGTTTGTCTAGGCCTTCCCAAAGCATGAAATTTCAAATTGGATTGACTAATCTATTGGAACACATTTGGAAGGCACATCTATAACATCAATCATAGATGATCTTCTCTTCTATATAGGCAAAACTGAGACCATTCTCTAAGTTTACAAATTTTTAGTGCCTACATGCCTCCATCCAAAATTTCAATGTAAATTAATATCACTGAGAGGTTAAGGGCCATGTAAAACCCTTTAAATTTACATTCATGATGTTAGCATGCTCCTGTAGGTGGAGTTTTTTTACTGTGGCATACAAGGAAATCATAAAATGGAAAGAAACATGCAAGGAATGCTTTCAAAAAACCTTAAGATAAATTTTAAACACTTTAATGCCCAAGATACAACATGATCACTTCTAAAACAACATCAAAACATCATATCCAATGTGAAGGAAACATCTTCAAAGTAATTGGGATGACTATGAATGCAAACTAGACATTTTGCAAGCCTATATGAGGCTTCCTCAAACAATTGAACCATAAAAAAAAATCATGGAAACATATTTAAAATCATGTGGAGACACCTTTAACACACAAATCCATTAATCCAAAACAAGGAACTCTAAGACGAGCTCAAATAATGACCCCCTCATGGTTGAACATGCATAAAATGTTGAATAGGATCAAACTAATGGTTCATAAACGAGGATTCACTAAATATAAATTTATTACTATTAAAATTAATTGCATTCAAATTAATATCCACCCCCAAAATTAATCCTCCCAATTCCACCTGTACGGCCCATGCCAAGTACATGAAGTTACTCCTTTTTTTCTTGCCAAGTGAAAATGGAGGAAAATAAGTTGTAGATGATTTTTTTTGAATTATTTTTGAAAAAAAGGTGGTGAAATGGATTATTTTAGGTGAAGAGTTATGTTTTCCATGTTTTTAGCTGATAGTGGACTTGAGAAGTCCGTATAAATGCCCAAAAACTCCTATTTTAAAGGGAAAATTACCATCCACTAAACATAACTACTTATTTCTTGAAAAATAAATTTTATTGAAATTATCCTAACATGATACATTGTTAAAATAACCTTGGTGTCAATTTTTATTGCATGAAAATCCATACAAATCATTAAATGGGCTAAAATATGACCAGAAGGCCCTCTTTTCCACATGAGACATAACCTATAACCAATTTATGACTTGAAAACATATTAAGGACCACATTAAGACATTTTAAACACAATTTGACCCTTTTAACACCTTTTACTAGGGTTGACCTACCTTTGACCAAGGTTGACCTACCTCTGACTCAAGTTAATTAGCCTAGTGCATAAGGGGTAGACTTCAACAAGGACTAGAGGGAGAATGAGTAAGATAATAGACTAACATGACACCTTATAAGACACATGGTAATATTTTTAAAATTTTAAAATATTATGGGTTTATCCAAATCTAACTTGGGGTCAAATTTGGTCAACAATACATATAGAAGAGAATGAGGAGAAAGAAGATAGACAAATGTTAGAAAAGGTCATGTTGACTGCAAGAACTCATGAAACAAGTTATAAATAAGAAAACCTACATAGAATAGTCTAATATAATTTTAATAACAAGTGTTACTTAGTTTTATTATAACCTATTCAAAGGTGGTATAGGATATGTTTCACTTCCTTGATGACTCATCCTTGAACTCTTGAAACTGCCCCTATACTTTAATTAGGAAGTTACAATCCACTCTTGTATCTTTATTATTACCTCCTATATAACTAGTTAGGAAATTAAAAATCACTTTATGACTCATATTAGAGTTATAAATCATCATATAAGGTGTTCCAAATATTTTATGTGGTCTCAATATGGTCCATCATGATTCACTTGGTTAATCTCCATGGAAAACCCCCAAAACCTATAGTTCTAGGCATATTTCACACCTTTTTCCACTTCACACGTGCAACCAAATTAATCATTTGGGTTTAAATGGGATAATAATATGAGTTCAAGGTGATTTAATGGCCATTAATGCCCATTATAACCACTTATAATTCAAAACTTTGATATTAGGTCTCTAGCAAGGTTTTATGATGGTTTTAGAGTGTTTATCTTGTTAACAATTGTTCATAAGGTTGAGGCCATAAAATTATGAAATAATACTTATAATATGTAGTAAGGGTACCATAATAACACCTATAATATCCATTTTAACCCATGGAAAATCTCCTTGAAGTTATAAGCAAAAAATTATGTCTTTTAGAGCTCCTCACAAGGTGATAGGAGGGTCTTGAATGGTTTCACTTCTTAGGCATTATTATTACTATATATAATAATTGAAGAACAAATAATTAAATAATATTGTATTTTTATAAAATATTATACACCTCCAAAATCCATTACTTCCCATACATATCCTCAATGAATTTCTAAGCTTAGAAAGATAGCTTCTCGGGCATTGAAGGACCACGAGTTCATTTTAGAGGTCTGTCTTGATCCAAAACCTATCTAATTGTTTATTTTTGATTTATAAAGGATTATTGAGACATATAAAATGTATCATGGAGTATTAAAATGGTTTTTTAATTTTTTTTCTCCTTAGATTCATTAGAACATGTATTATCCCATTGTTAGGGTTTGAAGATAGTCTTTTGTGGATGACCCTAATGGTTTTGATTTGACACCTTATCTCCATTATAATGAACTCCACCCATATAGGATTATCTTCCCAATAATTCCTTATATTTTTATGGCCTCCATCTAACATATTTTACCAAAACTTTCTTAATTTATTCATGCTCCATATGCAGGTATGTAGGTGTGCTTTTAGGCTTCTTGACTGAGTTTGCATTGGGCATGGGTTATCTTGAGCTGATGTTGGAATTTTAGTGATTATAATGAGTATATAACCTTTTATTATCATACATATAACCTTTATAAACCTCCTTAACCCATTATATAACACCTATGTTTATTATTTCTCTCAATATACTTGTGATAGGCATGTAGGTCTCTTCTAAGCCTAAAAATCTTCTTTTGTGCTTTGCCACAAGATTGAACCTACATAGTTAATTGTGACATTATATAAAATGTCTATTAATATATCATGATATATTACACATGAATTTTATAGGATTAAATTATCTTATATACTCATTTTGACCTATCCCAATCATGTTTTATTGTTGCATAGTCCACTTGTAAGATGCTTAAAGAGCACTGTATGTATATTTAACATGATGGGATCTAAATGATTTTGAGTATTGTAAGAGATACTTTTATATTAAATGGATAAAATTAATCACTTTATTAAAATCATCATGGCACCGTAAAAATCATCAAAAAAAGGAAGAAAGTCACATTTTAGACCCACAAATATGAAATGCACCATATAAAGGTAGACATACTTGAAGCCTAAGACCACTTGCAGATGTTTTGAAACCTCTTGATGAATATATATATAATTTATAGAATTTGATTATTATTTTAAGATTACCAATGATACTATTATGATTTGTTCCACTGTAAAAATGCCAAAACTACACTAGACCACATGCTTGGTGTTCACACACATTATCTCTATCTCTCTCCACCTGCGGCTTGACAAATATAACCTCAAGGATTATGGGGGAGTTTTAAATAAGGATGAGAGTATATATTAATGTATTAATAAATCATATATCCATTCTCATTACAATATTTGGGTGTAAATTTTGACCTACAGGTCTACAAGCCTGTAGGTTAATAAAGCCTCTTTTATTTACCTTTGAAAACATACCTTTCAATGCTCTCAATTAGGAATATCATCTCAATAAGGGTAAAAAGAGGATATTTAGTAACTTTTTCTTGTTTTGAGTTTACTCTAGAAGCATGGCATTCACATATATGTACCAAACATTCCTTTTTCATGTCATAATCTTGTATTCACTCTTTCACACATAAGACATTATTGTAGAACACTAAGATAATGAATTTCAAGACATGCCACTTGAAATTTATCCATTAAAGTAATATTATAAAATAAATGGAGATTATATTACCTATTTCATAACTTTCATCTTAGATAAAATACACATATTTAACAAGGATCATCTCAACTACACCTGTAAGTTCATATAGCCCACATGTACATGCATACATACTCTTTTCTTGAGTTATATAACCTTGTTGATTAATTTAAAGGTATAATGGGACTTTAATAATTTTTATCCACTTTAAAATACCTAATTTAACTTATTTCATACACAAAACACTTTATCTCTCAAACCCTAACTATTAAACTAAGCTAGTGCAAATGAGTCTTTCTCAATCCAACCAAGTATGCGTTTGAGATTTATAATCCTAGATTGATATTGAAAGGGTATTTTATAAATTATAATATCACTCTATAATAACCAAATTTATTTCATTAATGCTAAGACACTACTATAAATAGAAAACTAAGCTCTTGGGGTTTTGAAATGGATTAAGAGCATTAAACTTATTAATGATTGTTCATAGATTATAACTATTTAAACACAAAAATAATGCCTATAATTTAAATGGAATAAGGGACCCTATCAACCCCTAATTTAACTATATCCAACCTTTCTTCCTCTTCTTTAACTGAGCATCTAAAAGTGGCCTTCACTAGATAGCAAGGAGCTTGATGAAGGAGATGAAACTTTTTTTTATCTTATTTGGACATGCCAATTTTTCCAAAAGAATGATTTGACCCTAAAAAAATTATATGGATCTAAAACCATCCATTTTTGAATTAAATTTACAAAATAAATGTTGAAAACTTTCTTTATAATCCCTTGGTAATTATATTGTTATGTTATATTTCACTTTCTTGGCCTTTAGAAGGTCCCATCACTTTTTATATGTTGAAACTAACCTAGACCAACATAGGCAAGGAAGAAAACACCTTGGCATATCTTGGATACATATTAGATACATCAAACTTCACTTGATTTTTCTAATTTACATAGATAACCATAATATTAATTTCTCCAAAACTACCTTAAACCATGCTAAACACTTTATAAAGGGTCAAATAATAGACATTGGTTAACCATTTGAGGGCCATGATTTTATCATTTTGATTATACCACCTTAGGAACCTTTGAAAATCACCATGACTAATATAATTCTTAATAATTTAAGATCAACCATGACCAATACTAACCCTCTCATAAATCTATAAAAAAAATTAGGAGTATGAAGACCAAAGTTTTGAATTATACTCACTCGTAGTGGCCAATTTTGGATAACATCTTTGGTGACCTCCTGGGATTGTATGCCATATTTACACCTAGACCAATATACTTCTTGTATCCATTGGGTTATGGAGTCATCTCATCTAAACCCAAACATGACTTAGACCCTGAGATCTAATTGCAACTTCTTGAAAGGGATGAAATATATGACTGCCTTCAACACACACAATAAAAATGAGGCAAACACACCAACAAGAAAACCAAACCAAACTTGACACATAATGTGCTAATAAATAATTAAGGAAGACAAAAAAAGAAGCTACTATAGACAACTAGCCTTTAATGTCTGATCCTCCTAGATCAAAAGGAAAATTTATGTGATATCCTTCATAAGATGACTTGGAATGATAGTCAAGCTGATTTTGGAACATTGTGATTGCTCTATGAACCTTTTCCTTGGTTTTCAATATATGTGGCTTATCTTCAGGTTAACTAAAAATAATAAACATGTCTCTTATATATAAAAATTCATCTCAAATTTTATAAATTACTTCATGTTACTCTTTGTCAATGAGAGATACCTCCACTGTGACCACACTTTGATTCATGGGGGAAATAAAAACCTAAACTTCTATTGGCTTCCTAAGAAATACCTCCTTCTCACCTTGAAGAGTATAATATCCATCATATATTTTTTAAAAATGGACTCAAAAATCTTGGATATTAATTTAAGGGTATGTTGACTTACTAAGAATTTTTCACATCTCAACAACAACTTAATTCTTTTCTTTTAGGGGTATCAACCTACCAAGATATTTAAATTTCTTGAGCATATCTAAATAACATTGTCACATGTCATCAAGGCCTTCTTTAACTTGTTCATGATATTTAACAAAACTATCAACCATGATGTTTTATTCAATATCCTTCTCACTCATTTTTTCACCATGTCCATTAGACAAGACAACCATCTTAGAATTCTCTTCATGGAATGCAATTTTAGTATCCAAGATTGAACAAATGTTTTCTAGTTATTCCAAAATGGAATATTCTTCTTGATCACTTTAAAGTATGCCAACTTCAATCTCATTATTACCATTTTATTTAGGCAAAATAGACTTATTGATCACTTCAAACTCTTTAGTGGAAACATGACATAACTAAAAATTTTATTCTTTAATATCTATTCCTTGCTTAATATAAGCCACTACAACTTTTAACAAAATTTCATCTTACTCATAAGGCTGAAAAAGGCTAATAACTAAGATTTATTCATGAATATTTCTCTCATACTCAATTGCATCTTGATCAAATGCTACATGATCATCCTGAACCCTTTTATCAAGACTCAATCCATGATAACTAAATTGGTTTTCTTCTTCTTCCATGTAGAATGGAAGTTCATCTACCCACCCAAGGTATAATTCATCATGATTATATTATTCCAAACCTACTTTTTATTATTCTAGGGGGATACCAACTTATGCAACTTCATGTTTGGGTTCATCTTCATGATCTAGAGGGATCACATGCTTGCCAAGCAAATCAATTTCTTACATGAAACTATGATACATCTAATGCCATACCTGATCAGAATTTTCTTATTTAATCTCTTTAAGATTATCACTTTTATTATAGTATTCCATCATGTTACCTTGTATTCTTCCATCAATACCCTCTTTATCTTCATCTTTGAAGACCAATTTACTTTTTTCTTGCCAAAGAGGACTTCCAATAAGGATATCTTCATCATACACACTTGAATCACTCTCCTCATATCCTTCTTGATACTTACTTGTATCTAACTAGTCATGCTTCTCAATGAATGCCACCTCATCAACCTTTCTTGATAAGCTCTCCTTCTCAACTGAATGATCATATTCTACCCTCAATGCAATAGGTTCTCCTTCATAAAAAGAGATGGTGGGAGAGAAAAATAAATCATTAGTTTATTTTAAGATTGATAGGGTGTCCTTCTAACTTAGGATTTTGGGAGGGTTAGGTTCATTGAAGTATTATTGAAGAGATGGAGAAGGAAATTTTATTAATGATGATTCATTCTTCTCCTTCCATTCCTCAATCACTCTATCAAATTCTGATGTATCTTGAACTTCATGGATATATGCAACTTGAGGGATGGGTGAAGTAATTGAGAGACTTGGGAACTCTCTTGATCTGAATTTTTGAGGAAGAGTGGATGAATATTACATAAAATCAATATTTTATTGATGGCATATTGCAAGTTGGAGGAAGTTAGGAGCAAAATAAGGTTGATGTGAAATAAGAGAAAGCACATGAGATTGATGGTATTTATTTTTATACCTCTCTTAAATCACTAATCTATTATCTATACATTGAATCAAGAATTTTATTTATAACACATCATTGATTGGCATTTAATGATTCTTTATCTCAATATATTCCCACCTAGACTTAGTTAAATTCACTAAATCCCTCATCATTTGAATTTTTTCATTCTAAGTAGAAGGGTTATGGATAATCAAACCAAGATCACTTTATTTATCAAGATTCCTAACTTACATTTAAATATCTAAAAGGGTTTGTTTTAATCTTAATAAGGATTGAGTGGGAGTAACATAGCTTTAATAAGGTGTACTATAGGGATTAGTAGGCTGCCAAGGAGGTCGAGTTAGAGTGGGAAGGGGCATATAAGAATGCTGATAGGGTTGATATGCTATTATTTGAGGGCCATTTGGGGTGAATCCATAAATACTATCAGTCTAATATGAAAAATGTGAAGGCATAGAATATGCATTTTGACCAAATGACTGATGAGAATACATATCGAGTTTTTTTTTTTTTTAGACACATATATTTCTTATACCGATGATGGTTCACTTGGATTTTCCATTGATGTTTGGGTTCATGTATCCAAATATAGATGTATTAAAGATCACAATCAATAACCCTTTAATGGATGAAATCCTTATCCCACTAGGCATGCCAAAACTATTATAGCTTAAATTTTCACCCTTTGAGAGGGTTTTTTAAGTCTTCTCATCTAAATTACACATGGGAACAATCCTAGGTTGTGGGTGACTTGACGAATGGATTGAACCTCTAGATAAGGGATATATCCCTTGATGCATCACTTAGGACCAATCAATAATATACAAACTTGAAAGGAAAATTGAGAAAGAAACTATGAACTAAGTGGGTGATACATCAAATTTTATGACCACTACCACTAATTTACATGTGTACTAAAACCTATAGGATTGTAATAAACATAAAATTCTCCTAAAATAGCCTACTAGATCAATGATTTGCAGAGAGGTAAGGTAATATGAAACTAGGAGGGAAGATACTTACCAATTATAAATCCCATGGAACCCTCGATGACACTCTCTACAACTTGAAATGAATAATCAATCTACATGAAGGCAAGATGAATATGACAACAAAAAAGGTGAGCTAAGTCTACACTTGATTATATTAACCGTTCAAAGCTTACCACTAAATACAACCATAAAAATAGGTAATAAAGAGTCATTTATTGATCAAAGGCATAAAAATTAGTATAGATTTCCCATACTCCTAGTGTAAGGATCCTTTTTAATGCAAAACAAGGTAGTACATATAGAATAGAATGAGAAGGAAAAAGAAGATGGATGTTGGAGAATGTCATGATGAATTCAAACACTCATGAAAAAAGTTAAAAATAATAAAAATACTAACAAATAGTCCAATATTATTTTCTTTACAAGTGTTACTTGGTGTGATGATAACCTTATCAAAGGTGGCATAGGAGATGCTTCACTTTATTGATGACTCATCCTTGAACTCTTGAAATTACCCATGTACTTTGATTGGGAAATTATGATACACTCTTGTAACTTTATTATTCCATAATTTACACATGTTTAGGAAGTTAAAAATAACTTAATTCCTCATATTATAATTATAAATCATCAAACAAGGTATTCCAAATATTATAATTGGTCTTAAGATGGTCCATCATGATTCAATTGGTGAATATCCATGGAAAACCCCCGAAACCTACATTTGTAAGCCTATTTTGAACCTATTTACACTTCACATGTGCCACCAAATGACTATTTTATGTTACCATGGGATCATAATATGAATTTATGGTGGTTTAAATTTTATTCATTCCTATTAGAACCACTTAAAAGAATGAAAAACCCATACATCGTGTCTCTAGTAGGGTTTTATGAGGGTTGTAAAGTGTTTATATTGTTAATTATTGTTCATAAATTTGAGGCCATAAAATTATGAAATAATAAAAATAGTATGGATTATGGGAACCTATTAAAACATCAAATATCATTTTTAACCCATGTAAAACCTACTTAAAGTTTTATGCAGAAAACTATGTCTTCTCGAGTTCTTCACAAGGTGATAAGAGGGTCTTGAGTAGTTTCACTTCTTAGAGATTGTTCATATTGTATATAATAATTTTTTAATAAAAAATGAAATAATATTTGAGTGTTTTATCCTATTATAAACTTTAAAACTCCATTCCTTCCCATGCATATCCTCAATGAAGTTCTAAGCTTAGAAAGATAGCTTCTCAATCATTAAAGGATTATGTGAGTGCATTTTAGAGGTTTGTCTTGATCCAAAACATCTCAAATTGTTTATTTGTGGTTTTTAAAGGATAATTTATAAATTTAAAACATATAATTATATGTTCCAATGTTTATTTCAATTATTTGACTCCTCATACTCATTATAACTTGTATTAGCCCATTGTTAGGGTTTGGAGATAGTCTTTTGTAGATGACCTTAATGGTATTCATTTGGAACTTTTTATCCATTATAATTAAATAAATAAATATAGGATTATATTAAAAAAAAAATTTATATTTTAATATCCTTAATATAACATATTTTTCCAAAACTTACATAATGTCTTCGTGCTCCATGTGTAGGCCTGCAGGTGTACTTTTAGGCCTCTTGATTGAGTTTGCATTGGACATGGGTTATCTTGAGCTGATGTTAGAATTATAGTGATTATAATAAGGATATAACCTTTAATTATCATCACTATAACCTATAAAAACCTCTTTAACCCATTATCCAACACCTATGTGTGTTCTTTTTCTCAATCTACCTATGACATGCCTGTAGGTCTCTTCTAGGCCTAAAATTCTCCTTTTGTGCTTTACCACAAGATTAAACCTTCATAGTTAATTATTAAATTATATTAAATGCATATTAATTTTTAATTATATATTCCACATGAATTTTATAGAATAAAATTATCTTATAGATTCATTTGGACCTATCCCAGTCATGTTTTGTTGTTGCATAGTCCACTTGTAATGTGCCTAAAGAGGGATGTAGGTATTTTTAGCATAATATGATCTAAATGATTATATTTATTATAATAAATAATTTTATATTAAATGGATAAACTTATTCACTTTATTTCACTCATCATGGCACCTTAAAAATCATCAAACAAGGGAAGAAAGTCACATTTTAGACCTATAACTATGAAATGTACCATATGAAAGTAGACATCGCTGAAGCCTAAGACCAATTTTAGATGTTTTGAAATATATTTATGAATATATAGATAATTTATATAATTTTATTATTATTTTAATATTAACAATGATATGCTTATGAGTTATTTCACTCGTAAAATGCCAAAACTACACTAGACTACATGCTTGGTGTTCACACACATTCTCTCTCTCCACCTAGGTCTTGACAAATGTGACTTCAAGGATTATGGGGGAGTTTTAATTAGGTATTTTAGTATATTAAAAACCCTTTATGAATTAAAATTACAATATTTGGGTGTAAATGTTGACCTACATGTTTACAGGCCTATAGGTTAACAAAGCCTCTTTTGCTTACCTTTGAAAACATACCCTTCAATGCTCTCAATTAGGAGTATCAGATATATAAGGGTATAAATAATATATTTATGATATTTTTATTTTTTTAATTTTACTCTTTAATCATGGCATTCACATATATGGACCAAACATTCCTTATTCATGCCATAATCGTGTATTCACTCTTTCACAGCTAAGACTTTGTTGTAGAACACTAAGATGATGAATTTAAAGATATTCCACTTAAAATTTATATTATAAAACCTATGGATATTATATTACCTATTTTATAACTTTCATCACAAATGAAACATACATACTTAAAAGGATCATATCAACTATGCCTACAAGTTCACATATCCCACCTGTGCATGCATAGATACTCTTTTTATTGAGGTCTATCACATTATTGATTAATTTTAAGGTATGAGGGGCCTCAATTAATTTTTATCCAATGAAAATTACCTAATTTCACTCATTTCATGTTCAAAAAACTTTATCTTTCTCCTAAACCCTAACTATCAAACTGAGCCAATGCAAATGAGTTTCTCTCAAGCCAACCAAGTATGCATTTGAGCTTCCTGATCATAGATTAATATTATAAGGGTATTTTATATAATTATATATCACTATCTAATCATCAAATTTAAGAATAAAATAGAGCCTTTGGGGTTTTTTAAGGGTTTAATAGCACTAAACTTCTTAATAATTTTTCATAGAGCATTACTCTTCAAATAAAGAAATAATGATTGTAATTTCAAGGGAATAAGGGATCCTATCAACCCATAATATAATTAGATCAAATCCTTCTTCCTCTTTATGAATTGAGAATTTGAAATTTCTTTTCACTAGCTTTCAAGGGGCTTGATGAAGGAGATGAAATGTTTTTTGTCCTCTTTGGACCTACCAATGCTACCAAAAGCATGAATTGATCATAAAAACATTAGAATGACTTGAAACCATCAATTTTTAACTTGAAATGACCATATCGACATTCAAAACTTGTTTTATAATCCCTTGGTAAGTACATTTCTAAATTATGTTTCACTTTCTAGGCCTTTAGAAGGACCCATCACTTGTTTTACATTGAAACTAATCTGGACCAACATGGACAAGGAATAAAATGTCTTGGCCTAGATTGGAAACATATTAGAGACATGAAAATTCACTTCATCTTTATAATTTATATAGAAAAACATTACCTTAATTTCTAAAAAACTACCTTAAACCATGCAAAACACTTTATAAAGGGTTAAACAATGGACATTTATTAGTCATTTGAGGACTATGATTTTCTCATTTGGACTATACCACCTCAAGAACCTCTCAAAACTAGTATGAACAATATAATTCTCAATAATGGAAGACCAACCATGACCAATATAAACCTTATCAAAAAACTATCAACAAAGTTAGAGGTATGAATACAAAAGTTTTAAATTATACTCACTCATGGTGACCAATTTTGACTAATTGTACCTTCTACCTTAATCAAATTGTACTCATGATAAAACTAGTAGTTACCCATTTTTTGAATAGTCTTCTTTATAGGATATGATAATCTGGGCATGTTATTCTCATATATGGATTGATACAACATAGGGAAAAAGGTATATATCAACCTTTTAATTTTATTTATAAACATGTGCAGATGGAGGAAATTTAATTCATCAAAAATCATGTTCTTTGGGCATTTTTTAGATGTTTTCTAAGTTTCTTCACATGTTTTAGTTTTAGTCACAACAACTACCTCATAGGACATCATATATTAGTTACCATCTAGTAAGCTTCCTAGATTTGTGATTCATAAAATAAAATTGGAGCTAATTATCTATCCCAAGGGTACAACTTCATATTGGAGGTCAAGATAATATCCAACAATAACACCCATATCTCATTGACATAAGAAATGGTTGAGAAACCATATATTATATTTAGTAGGGCCATGACAATTATTACCCATATTTTAAAGGCATTAATGGGGATAATAGAAGTAGGGCCCTGAATCACAAAGTTTCTTAGGTTACTAACCCATTATTTCAACGTATTATCAATATTATTTTCAAGGAGACATGAATCAACCATGTATTGCCTATAGGTTATTTATGGTAGAGAAATATTATATTATATTTATAAATCATTTCCACTTATGTATGTTGTTGGAGTCTTGATAAGTCTTAAATGTAATATTTCCCCATAGATTTTACATTTACAAATAAATCAAATAACAGGTTAATGCAAGGCATTACCTCTAGTTTAGTTTGTACATTATGTAGTCTAACCACTTTCATTGCCAATAAGTCATCCTTGTACCTATATGTGAATATTGAAAGCTACTCCTTAGTGTTGTATGTCTTGAATACATTGATCTCATCCCATATAGAAGAGTAATGTTGGAAATCATGGTTGATAGCTACTAAAGCAAATGATGTTTCATTATACTTAATTTGTCCTAAAATTGAATACGTATAAGGAGGTAGAGTGTGAGATGAAGATTCCATTGAAACTCCAGGTGGAAAAATTCCTATTATGTGAAGACCATGTAATATCTTGATCATAATAGAGATATAAATTCACAATTTTCACTTATAGCTATAAGGCAATGTGATTAGATTATTTATGGAGACTTGAATTATATTACTTTGGATGTGTTGCCTTGATAATTGAATGTAGTAATTTTCTAATTCATGTGAATTAATGGTAATAATTAATTTCAATCCATTCCCTATCTATTCTTTCATTTTGAATTTCATAATGTCAATTTCTATGAATTTTATTTCCATGTAGTTTATTTTACATTCTCCTAGGTGACTAGTCAATATAGTGTCTCACACACACACACACACACACACACATATCATGATTTTAGGTGTGGTATTCATGTATTTATTATCTAATTATGTGTTTTAGGTTCACACATTCACATATTTTTACTCCACTTGTAATTGATTTATAACCTACTATACTTTATTATTTTGGCCATGGGTTAGCAAGATGATGACACATGGATGGATCTTATTCTTCCATTTAGCTGGGATAGTTCATACAAGGAACTTTGTAGACATCACCTCTATTTTAGTGGGATGATGATTCATAAATGACTCTTATTGATCTAATTTCTTAGGATAATCCATATGAGTAACTCTACTAAAATCACCTCTTGATTAGTAGGATGATAATATGTGGATGGATCTCACTACTCTACTTTCTAATAATAATAACTACAATGAATTATACTAACATCACCTTTGGGTGAATATAATGGAAAAAAATTATAATATATTAATAATCTATTTGATTAAGATAATATGTAAAAGTAACTTTGCTAACATCACCTTTAAGTGAAAAGGATGGTGACACCTAGAAAGATCCTAATGATATGCTTGATTGTGTAACTTATGTTATTCACTTGGGTTTCAAGTTAGTGAAATGATGCCACATGGTGAAAGTAGATGAGCTTAGAGATGTATTGGAAAATATTTAAGAATAAAATAACCTATTTAATATAGAACATAGGCAAAGAACCAATAAAAATATAACACTCCATCTTGGTTAACCATTCAATCCTAATCCAAACATATACATAAGTACTTAGTTAAAGTAAAATAAAAGGTGAAATTAAATCATATAATATGGCTTATACACAAATTAATTTATCCTATAACTTTGAAACATACTAAAAACTTTGAAATGACCTTAAGTTTATGTTTTTCAATTTACACATCATAGAATTCTAGTTTATAAGACCTCAAATTAGGATATTCAATCAATAATTGGCCCCTATTTGAATTTTAAAATGGTGTGTGTGTGTGTTTTAGGGCACACCAAGTTTTAGATGCACTAGTATTTTCATTAATTTAAGTATTAATGTGGGAATTTTGATTAGACCCACGAAAGGTTATAACTTCTATGTCTGTGAAAATCACTGACATGAAAGATGAATAAGTATTAGAAGAGGTATACATACTAGTATAGGAAGGCATGAAAGAGGATACATGTGTGATAGAAGTCCTAGGATGACTCACCCCAAATATTAAAAAAAAACTAGGTGAAGGTGAAGGGGGATCCCCAATGTGAGGTTTCATCATGAGCTTATATATTACTATTGGATTTAGTGGTCAAAATTGGTCTACATAAAAAATTTTTTCCTAGATATACCAGGCCATTCTCTTGGACAATTCAGTAACCTTCTACCCCCATGACTAGTCTTTTTCTAGTCTTGACTTGATGATGTAGTGCAGTATCTTGGGAGGTCTTGGTATGGTGTGAGAAGATGAGTAGATTTATTTTTAAGTGGGTGATATAATGGTGGAAGGATAATAAAAACCTCATGACCATATTTAATGCCACTTGCAAGCTTTTGAAACACTTTAAGTTTTACGATGAATATAAAGATTTTGAGGAAAATGCCTATAAACGGGTCTTGAAATGTAAGTAAAAGATCCAAAAGGTTTATAGGGTGTTCAATAATTTATGGGTATGAATGAATTTTTCACAAGGTTTCATATATTCTAACGGGTCAAAAATGAGGTTTAGAGAAGCTATTATGCCAAAAGACCCCCAAAAGTGCATTAAATCACTTAAGTGTCCTCAAAATAGAAATTTCAAGTGAAAAAGTAACTTTTTGAGGAAGTCAAACTATTTTTGACTTCCTAACACATACTTATGGAATTTGTTTACCATTTTGGACATTTTCACTTCCATTTTAAGTCACTTGGAGTGGAGGAGAGGAGTTTGGGAGCAAAATGATGTATTTTGGAGCCTTTTAAAGCTTTAATAGAATAGGTTTTTGAAGGATTTATTTGATTATAAGGGTTAAAATATAATAATAATGAATAAATGGTGTCCCTAATATCCCATAATATGCCTATGAAATCAGATCCAAGTATAAGAACTAGTAGAGGTAAGGAAAACCTATTAACTACAAACTAGGCATGAAACAAGGTTTCTAACATTAATGGAAGTAAAAGAATTTTATAAAGTTTTAAAAATTAAGGGTAAATTATAGCATAAAAAATATTATCCAAGAGTTTGATTTCAAAATAATACTTTTGGTTCTTCATGCTAAGGAAAAACCATTTTGGACAGTCTTGGATAGCTCTAGAAGAGCCTTAGGTTTTCACTCAGTATAGTTAGGAGAGAGAGAATTGGGATATAATATTTTGTGAAGTGATAGGGACCATAATTTACTTACACTTTGTGTCATTGGTGTTTTTTTTCATCTCCCCATATTTATAAACAATCAATAATAGTTTAGGGGTGTCTAGGTGGCCTACTCATCTAGATAGGGTCCAAGTTTTCTATGGTTTCTTTACTTTAGAATTTAATGATAAATAATGGTTTAATGGAGATAATTTTAGGATAAAATATGACCTATTACAATTTTTATCATCATATAATTCCTCCAAAGAAGGTACTTATGGCATAAAACCTATTTTCTTTGTTATCCTTATGAATGGTCCATTTGATTAGTTTTAGAGAAAAACCTAGGTTAGATGGATAATCAAAAATATAAATATATATGCCACATAAAATTACACAAGTTATATTATATCATTAATCCTCAATATTTCATCAAGGCCTTGATGAGCCAAACATATCAAGTTGTTAGTTGGAACATCAATGGAGTTGTAGGCAAGTTTATCAACTATAGATGTTTTCTTTTCTTGTAGTGGTTTAAAAATCAAGAGGATATGATTTTTTAAACTCTAATATTTCATGTTAGTCACCTATCATCCCAAATATTATTCTAAAAAAGATAGCATCAATAGATTTGTAATGAAGAAAAGGCCACCATAGTTAGCTCTCTACACATGTTCACTTGCAGCTAGGTGAATGAGGTATATGAAGGTTTTGAAAACATACATGGAGATGAAATGAATATTTACAAGAGGTGTGAAAAAACACTATTAAATAATTATTAATAAATTTTAATCCCTTAAATGATAGTGGACTGATTGTGATACCTAGTTCAAATTCTATACATAGTCCTACATCAAAATATACACTTATAGGTGCCACACAAGAGCTAATCAAGTGGATACAAGACTCTTGAATGGTTTAAAGTACTTTAAAATGGAAATAATTTATTTTAAAATATTTATAGGATACAATATTGATTATAATCCTATGCACTATAAACATTGCTCATGTCTCTACTCATTGCCCTATATGCAAAAATGTCCACCTGCAGGTGGCCTTACATAGAGACTGAAGGTAGCCATAGAGGAGTCCAAACATAATGGAAACTTTAATATAAGTTCTAAGGGTTGATATGAGTCATTAAAAAAATGTTTAAGGAATTGTATTTGTAGGTAGAGTCAGAAGTCACTTCAAAATAAGGGAACTGAGCTTTCAGGACATGTTCCTTAAAAATACCAAAATAGGGCCCTAGCTACTTTTGGTGTTACCAAATGATAGTGTGACATGGAGCCTATGTGATTTTTAATGGTCCTATGTTGTAACATTAATATAGGGATATAAAATTTAAAAATAGAGTGGGTGTGTGAATGGGGGAACATGATGTTTATAGGCCTTCTTTTTCAGCATTTGTTCATTGCAAACATTTAGTGTTTTCTATAAGATATTGAACTTCCAATGACTCTACACTCTTAAATAGAAATGTAGGAGAAAATAACCATGATTAGTGATTCCATTGGAGTGAGAAACACATTAAATATTTAAGGGACTTGGAGGACAAATATAAATGTAGGGTATTAACCTTTATCAACACCTACAACCTAAAGACACCTATAACCATATTCAAGGGAAGCTATATCTCCAAGTTCTTAAGAGGATAAATGACAAAAATGGTTCAAGTAAAGCTCATGATTTTAAGAAAGTGTTATGAGTTCCAATTTTGATTTAGGATCAAAATAATTATTTAAAATACTTGGATTGTAAGGACTTTGAAATCATACTAAATTGAAGAAGGGTATACACCTGTAGTTATCAAGAATCACAATCAAGAGCTTCTCATGAAGTAGAACTCAAAAAGAGTGGTATGGAAGATCATGAAGGAAACCTTAGTCATTAAATTTTACAATGGTTTAATTATAGGCTCACTAAAAATATTTTGAGACCTTTTTAAGGTTTAGTTTTTGCTCAACCCATATATGATAACCTACAAGCCATAAAGGACAATCAAGTACATGAGTTAGAGAGGATTGTCTATGAAAGAAGAATGGGGGTTTGATATGAGAGAGATAGTCTTATAAAGTGATGTATATGATATATTTTCTCAAGTCCAATCTAAGGTAATAAAACTCAGTTGGACATGTTTAAAACTAATCACCACCTACAACTAAGTAAGGATGTCTTCAGAGCCTAAGACCAAATCACAAAGCCAAAGCATGAAGGTGGAATTATTTTGGCATAAATTTATATAAAGAGATGTTTGATCTCACTTTTATATAAGGAAATAACATGACCTAATTTTTTTTTCAAAACCTTGTACCTATATCCATCTCAAATGTAACCTATAGTCAATTAAAATCAATCTTAGGCCCATCTCCATTGCAAGGGTTTCAATAAAATGTTTCAAGAAAGAGATTCATGGTATGATAAGTTAATATAAACAATTAATTTGAATGAGAAAATGTAGATAAAAGGATGGATTTAAATACCAATATGTAGTCAATTTCACCCTAAGACACATGACCTACAACCATCCTCTTAGAGGGCTTAGATAATAGTACCAAATGAAGTTGAGTCCAAGATTGATAGAGAGAGGGTATATAGAGAGTGGACTTATAAAAATTTTAACCAAGGTGACATCATTATAATATATAAAACCCATTAGGGGATTTTTTTAATCTATAGTGGACTTGTGTTCAAGGTTTAAAGGTGAACAATGGAGGAAGGACTCTAAAAGAAACTTATATGAGAAATGGGAAAGAAATGGTTATTAATATGAGATTCAATATTAAAATAAGTTAGTTTTTGAGGTAAATTAGAAGAGGGGATTTATACTAAATAAATTATGGAAGGAATCTCTCAAGTTGAAGGGAATGTTTACAAATTTGTGTGATTTCCTGTATATACAGATTTGGCATGACTGTGCTCATAAGGTGAAAGGAGTCCCCATAATATTTTGTTTTATGGTACTTGGACTGATTTTGTGAGTCTTTTACCAATTTTGGAGTATATACAAGGTGATTCATATGATAATATTATGTCACTTGGCTTAGTGAACCATGCAGACTTGTGTGATGGTGTTTGCATACACTATCCATAAGCAAGGATTGTTTGAAAGTGTCTGTAAATGTGAAAAAGAGATAAAAAATGAATGATTGGATGTATTATGTTATTAAAATGCCTAAATAACATTTAAATTACCTTATTAACCCTTATTTTTTTTAAAATCACAAACCAAACCCTCAAAACTAAGCATACAAGCCTTGAAGACTGTCTGTGTATGCATAGAGGCCAAGAACCTTATAGAAAATTGGAAAATATAGGTATAGAGTTTTTTGAGTGATTTAAGGAGGTGTGGGATATTTATATAGACCTATACATGGTCTTAGGTCCTTTTTAAGTGATCTCAAACTCATGAAAATGAATTTGTAGTGCTCTTGGCCTATGCAAGGTAACCACCTAGGGTTGTAAACAAGAAAACCCCATAAGTAGAGTTAAAACTAATGAAAATCCCAAAAGATTAGTAATATGATATATTTTTATGTATCTAAAGGTTTTTTTGTGTTTTTGGTTCTATTACGTACATGTATGAGCTATAAAAGAGGATTATGTGCTATAGGGTACTAATAAGACCTAATTAAGCCTAATGAATACCAAAAAGGATATAGAAAGGTGTCATGCAATTGGAGTTGGAGCAAGAAACTTGGTAAGAAGTAAGAAAAGGATAGAGGGTGGTTTAAATGGAGTTTGGTTTCTCAAGGTGAACTTTTATTTTTTTGTACAAGGAGGATTTTACTAAATAAGGGATAGTAGATAGCCATGGACAAAACAAGAAAAAATTAGTTATTTTAAGGTTAAGAAGTGAGAGAGATGGTGTTGAGTTATTTTTAAGAAATAAGAGTGAGATATTCATGGAAAATTAATAAAGGAATTGGTTTTACATCTAATGGTTACCTATAGCTATCCTCAAGAGCACCTACAACCAACTAGGTGTACAAGAGAGTTAGAAACATTTCTCATAGTTTTAACCCTAAAAAGATGATATTGCATCTATGGAGATATCATATGAAAATAAAGGCCATAATCACACATATTTTAAATTTTTTGGTGTTCAAGTATCTCTAAGCATATTACACCTTGTCACTAACCATACAAGGACAAATCGTCATAGTATACAATCAAGTTCATGTGTGTGGAGATCTACTTAGAGGAAGGTGATGGTGTATGAGTCAGTGAGGTTATTTTATGAAGATAGTCATAATTTTATACTTAAATGGAGACTATAGAGGATAAAAAATATCTTTTCCTCATTTCACCTCAATATGAGACCTACAAGCATCAATAATGGAGACCTACAACATCCTTAAAAAAGCCACAGTCAAAGGGGTGATTGATACTCCTAATATGCTTCAAGGGACCTAAGGATTTCCACTTAAAGAAGCTGGTATAACTTATAGGGTGATAATAATTAAATAAAGAGAGGATAAAAAAGTATGTAAAGCCTTGAATAAGGCTAATGAACCACAAAAATAACCTAAAGCCAACTTTCAGGAGTAATAATACAGTTAGAGGGTGTCATGTTATGGAAGAACCTTCAAGGTTTAAGACCTTCAAAGAAGGTTTTTATGGAATTAGGGGTAAATGAAACAATTGAAGAGCATTATATAATTTTTTTACTTGTTTACAAAGTTTCATATTCATTCCAAGGTCACATCATGAGGACACCCATAGTCAATAAAGCAGCTGCTAGTATACAAAGTTATCTTTAGAGTCATTAATGAAGGTACATGGGTATTTTTGTGGAGTGTCTTAATGGTATGGAGTATCCATGATAAGAGATAGGTTTTTATTATATATTTATAGATTGATGGACCTAAAAGTAATTTAACATAGTTAAGGTCAACTATCAAAATAACCTACGACCATGAGGCTAGAGGCATATGTTTAAGCTCAATATAGTCATGAGGAGTTTCCTTGGGTAAATTGATCAAGTGGAAGGCTTCATGAAGTATTTAGGGGTAATAAGGGCCAAAAATGGGGTGAGGTGGATCTAATAAATAATATAAGTGTTCCAAAAAACTTGTACACACTCAACCACCCTAAAAGGATCACCTATAAGAGGCTTATAAAGCATTAAAATTGTGTTAAATCCTTACCAAGACTAGGACTAAAGAAATATTTTTTGATTTAAGGATAAAGGGAGGTTAATGAATAGTTTAAAATAGATATGGATTAATATAGAAGATCATGGGAAAGGGTGATCTAAGGAAATCCATAGCCATTTAAGGGCTATTAGATCAAACATAGTTAGGTTTCCAATCATGAAGAAGGATAGAAAAAATGATTTATGGTTGGTTTCTTGATCATTAGTTGGTCAAGGGAATAAAAAGTGTTAAAATGGATAGATAAATGATGATATGTGACCTTAATTCCACATTATATGAATAATCATCTTGAAGGCGAGCTTGTTTGAGCTACCAAATTAGCTTTTTGATTAGTTTTGTGTTTTTAGACCCATAGGTCCATAAAATAGCATATAATCACTTTAAATATGAATATAAAATGTAAATTACTCCATAAATATCATGAATATCCTATTTTTAATAAAAATTTGGCATGTTTGGGTGCCTAGGAGGCCTAAAATGGCTAAAAATGCTTATTTTTGTAGGTCTTTAGGAGAGATAAAAGGTATAAGGCCATGGAAAAGGTCTAATGGGACATAAATCATATTTATATGGAAATTTTATATCTTCAAAATGGTTTATATGGTGCCTTGTTGAGGTAAAATGTCAAAAACCCAAGTTTTTTGACATTTTATGGATTGTTACAGGTTTCATAATGATTTCCACCATTGTTGTAGGTCTTGAAGGTTGTCTAAATCTTCATTTTATTCCTAATATGAATTAAATGGATGTTTAGAAGTATTATATAGGTTTTTAAGTGGTCTTAAAGGTGCCAAATGGATAAGGTAACAAGTTTCATGGTTGTTGGTTGAAGGTGGCTCAAGATTGAGACCTCCATCAATAGGGTCTATGAGAGTTGTAGGTTTCATGGAGTTTATTGTAGGTTGGAGGAGAAAAGTGAAGTTGAAAATATAATAAAACATAAAAAATTAAACTCCAAGAGATAACCTCCATGGTTATTTAAGCACCAAATGCTAAGCCAACTAACCTTTTGTCAAACATCTTCTATAAGAGCAAGTGGAGGGGGGTGTAAAAGTCAAAGAGAGAAAATTTTGGAGGTTGGGAGGACAAGTGGAGAATTAAATGTGTTTTCAAATTATTTTGAGACTTTTCACTTGTGAGTGGATCATGACATCACCATCCTCAAAGTTTTTTGTCTTCTAGTGTGTCTCTAAGCCAATGAGAAGGCTTGCAGACTATTTAGACTACTAAGGGTCATTTTATTGAGGAAGGATTAGTGATAATTGATATAAAGGTGGTTGAGACTCTATGGAAGGTGGTTGTGTCTCATTTATTTATTTATTGATTTATTTTTTCTTTTGTCTCTCTTCCCTTTTTCTCATATATCTCTCATTTCTCCTTCATTTTAAAAAGATATTCTCATTTGGCAAGGCAAAACTCTATCAAAATTTGTAATAAATAGATTTCGAAGCAATAAACATCATTTTTCACCTATATCTTGCCTCTAACTTGTGTTTAAAAATATTTTGTATGATGGATTTGTGAATAAGTGTTCTTCCATCTCCATTGTACTTCTTTCTTGCCTCTTTTTCGGTATTTTCAAGCTAGTTGCAGGTCTAAACTTGATATTTTTCTAACATTAATGGATTTTTGGTTTGATTTTTAGAAATCATCTTTGATTCATATATTTATTATTTAGTTTAATAATTACTTATGTAAATTTTTTAGTTTTTTGAGATCATGTGAGCAAGGATTATCTTATGATGAATTAGTGTTTATTTCAAGCTTATGTGAGTGTCACTTAATTTGGTATATCACACTTTTGGTGTTCTTAATCATCCTATATCTCTTTTCTATCCCTTTTCTAAGAAAAAGTATTAGTTTAGGTTATCTACTAAGAGGAAGTTGACCTTCTTCAAAGGTTCAACCTCACTACAAGATACCCACAACCTAAGGTTGCTCCAATATTATTGCTAGGAGTAAGAGAGTATAATAAAATATGCCATAAGGGTGAAACTATATGCTATAATAGTTAATGTCATTCTTGGTGGGACTAATTTCAAATAATATTGGTAAATTTTGATTTTGGTTTGATCAATTTGTAGTGGTCATAGATTTCATATTTTAGTATCTGGTGACTCCAAAGAACACTCAACATTCTAGTGTTAGAGAAGTACCTATCTTTCATGCCAAAGGTGACTAAAAGATCAGATTCTAGAGATATTCATTTTAAATTTTTTGAATTACCTTAAAACTCATCAAGAAGGTTAAGATTTTCTAATACTCATCCCTACAAAGGAAACTTTCCTCCTAAACCAGTTTCCAAGTTTTCCTCTATAAGAAGATCTTTGTTGGGTCTTTTCACTACCATGGCTACCCCTAGAGATTTACCTTTTGTGGATTTAAATGGTTATATTCCTTTTTACCTAAATAAATATTACCCAATTATATTGGTATCCCTTAAAAAAATTCCTTACTTCATGGGAGACCATTCTACAACCCCTTTTGAGCACCTCAGAGATATATCCAACTTTTGAAATATTCATGACATCAATGAATGAAATGTGGATATCAAGTTATTGGCCATCTATTTCAATGGTAAGGACCTAAATTGGTATGAAAAATTTACTTATAAATCCATCACATCATGGGATCAGTTAGGTGATGCCTTGTGTAAGAGGTTTAAATACAAGAATGACAACTTGTCACTTACAGAATAGTTAACTACAATCAAGAGGGCTCCTTAAGAGGTTATATAAGATTTCAATACCAATTTTTAAAATACATGGGATAAAATTCATATATATATTAGGAATAATCCTAACTATGATTTCTTATACTATCTAAAATCTTTCAATAGTGACATTATAATGATGATTCAATCTATGGGAGGAAACACACTATCAGATGCTTATGAGGTGGTAATTAGAGAAAAGAATAGTCTAGTAACAACTATAAATATTATACCTAGGCCACCAATGCATTTGTTTCCTAATATTAAACCACATCCTATTTCCATTCCTCCCCTTATGACCATTCTACCTATTCCAACACTTGTTGAGATACCTACACCAAAGTAGGAAAAGGTTTTAACTAGTTATTCTAGTGAATCCCAAGAACACAAGAACTTACAAGAGCTTAAGATCATGTTTCAATCCATGGGAAATGAATTGGTGACTATTAAGAGGTATAAATCTTAGTTCAATAGATCTTATCAGTCCCCATATCACCCTCAATAATCCTATCAAGCAAATAAACCACTCTTCGAGGGAAATTTCCAAGGCCAAGGACAAGGTCAACTTAACTAAGCTAGGAAAAACAATTAAAATCCTAATAATGCAAGTAATTAAAATAATTTAGTCCCTATTAAAAATAAAATTGATCAAGAAGGTGAGGGTACTATGCCTTAAAATCAGTCATTTAGTCAATCCATTATCCCAAACACTGAGTTCAATCAGGATTTTAATGACCAATGGTAATAGGGTGTTAGCTATGGATTAAATCAAGATGTTATGGCTCAAAATACAAAAGTACCTATGATGATAAAACCATAAGACCTCAAGAAGTTCAATGGCCTAATGATGGACCAAACTAGTTGGGTGTTACAATGGTTAGCTATGAACATGAAGAGTTTTATGAATTCAATCAGTAAGCTAGTTCTAGTCAAGAAAACATCCAAGTGGTAGCTAACACAAGGTTTAAGAGAAGAAACATGGAGGGTAACTAAGAAGTAGTTAAATAGTATGCAAAACTTACTCTGCTTTCAAATCCAAATAAACCTACTACTTCTCCGAAGGTTTCAATAGCTCAAAAAAGTTAGAACCAATGAAGTGTATACACACAATATTTTCAAACTTTTATCAATTTTTGACACTTTCTATCTTGTAGAAACCTATTGAGTCTCAATCTCTCTAAGTGCATGACTTAAGGGGTACACCAAGAAAGGGGTGGGTAGACCATTGGTGTTTCTCAAGATTTTTATCCCTTTTACCACTTGTTATCTACACACTTGTCTCTTGAAACTATTATCCCTAAGATTGTTCTTCTTTGTTTTACCCTTTTCAGTCATTTACTACATTTTATCCTACTATTCCTCACCTTAATCCATTTTTTTTAGTTAGATATGCTAGTTTGATTGGGTTGACCCTGTACAATTTTGAGTTTTTTTCACTTAGGAGTTAGTTTGGCTTTTAGCGGACCTAGCTCATGACCTAATGAATTATTTTTCAAAATTTTGTTAGGTCAACTAGATTGACCCTATTAATTGGGATTTTTGGAAGGGTTAAGGGTCAAATCCACATATATATATATACATGTTTATTTCCATCATTTATTATGAGAAGAAGAAGTAGGAGTGAATGAACATTTTTTTATTAACCATTCTACTTGAGAAGATAAGCTTAGGGTTCCATACTTTCTTTGGAGATACAGATATTATTTTGTGGAAAACACTTTTAGATGCATTGATAGGTTGTGTATCCTAGAGATGATTTATCCTTGTCATTCTTACATACCAAAACAACCTCTTTTGAATCACCTTGGCCAAGGGAGAGATTGAGGCTCGATAGGTTAATCTTCAAAGGTAGGTATTCCTAAATTTGTTTCTCCTTTGTAAGAGTAGACAGATATGAATTTGTACTTATTTTATGCATTAGGATTTCATATACATTGACATGATTATATGTATTTTATGTATGTTTAGTTTTATTATTTATAACCACCACTTTGTACCATAATATTTGGTGAGTACTAGATTATATTTACATTACTTTTTATTAGTTTAGGTGAAATGTCAAAACTCAGGACCCCCTTAGGGTTATTGCATGGTTGTGCTTGAATGAAAGCTTTGAAACCCTACCTAGCACAATGTATTATGGTAAGAGATCCAATAATTAGGTCTAGTAAATCCCCATATTGGTTATGTTCTTGATTAACAAATGTATCCCCAATTAGAAGTGTATGGTATGATTTATCTTCTTTGATTAGGATTGATTTATAGACATGATGAATTTTTGATTACATTATATTATGGTGAACCTAATGTGACTATAAACCTTTTAGGTTTTTATTCACTTATTTAATCATCTCATCATTTTATTTTTCATATATTTATGATGTTGGGTTGAATGCATCGACATAGTACTAACTTATGTGCATAGATTTAATACATAGTCACATCAAAATGACTCTATTCTATTTATGTAGGTTTTCTAGATTTCTAGTTCAAACAACTAGGTCAACCTAGTCAACTTTATACATTTTTAGGCATTGGACTCAGTATACTAGGTCAACCTAGTTGACCCTGCACATTTTTAGGCTATCAAAAATAGGTTTTTGTAAAGCTTGGTCGACCTAGTTGACATAGTTAGCATAATTTGTAAGTATTAATCAAGATTCTTCAATAACAATCTCATCTTTATTTAAATTTTACAACCCACCAAGGTTACTTTATACCCTTTTTTATCATTTCTATCATTTATTACAATTTTGTTTTTCACAACTTGTAGTCTTTAAAATTGACCCTGTATAGTCAACTAGGTCGACCTTGTCAACGTAGTTCTATATTTTGTGTGCAGTGTGGAAAACTAAGTTGAATCTATCAATGTAGTTCAATTTCAAACTTTTTTCTTCCATAGTATAGAGATGACACTGTTGACCCTATTTTATATTCTTTGCATACACTATCAACTAAATTGACACTATACTATGTTTCAAAGTTGGAATTAACCCTTATATGCTACTAATTAGCTCACACTTTCATTTATTATTGCTTGCATGCTTAGAATAGATCACATAGTTTAATTATGTTGTTTTAAATATACCATTTGGTTTCACTTTTTTCTATTTTATACACACACTACCAAATCACATAATATTAAAAAGCATTTTAACAATTGTCTACCCAAGGCCTACCTATTTAGATTTCATCACCAAGGGGGAAGCAGACTTGGTTTTATAGCTAAGTATAAACACATGGTTAATGTATTATTTTGGATAAGCACTTGACACCCTTATCACTGTGGTGTGTGAAGTGAGGGGGTAGGACCTAATACCAAGATTTTACCATTCCTAATACAAATCCCTTTTAGCCTAAATGCCCTAAAACCATTCTTAGATTATTTTCTAGTTCCTTTCTTATAGCCAACTTCTTATCACATCTAAAATAATATTCTAATAATATAAACAACATTTAAGTTTACCAATTAGTTAGATTTTACTTTCTAAGTTGATAGCTTACTTTTTGCTCAATTGTATGTTGTATTACAAAACTTGCATTGGCCAACATTTGTGCAAGGGTTTGTGTTGTGTGCCTCAATTTGATCAACCTCATTGATCCGATTGATTTTTTTCCTTTCATTTCTTACTTTCCTAAGTACTTCCAATTTTTTTGTCTCAATACATAATTATTTCTATCAACACAGTCTCTTATAGACTATATTTTTTTCCTTGTCTATTGTGCTAAGTCAACCTAATCGACCCTATACATTTTAAAACTTATGTTTATTATGCTAGGTTGACCTAATTGAATTTGTACAATTTTGAGGCCCTATTTTATATGTTAGGCCAGCCAAGTTGACTCTATATAATTTTTTGTCACTTTATATTTCCTTTCTTTTGCATTTCTCTTTCCTTGTTTAGTCATTCTCTTTCATCATGAAATTTTTATTTGAAAACAATATTGAGTTAAATTCAATAGACATGATGAGTTTTACCAACCCTCATAGGGTCTCCCATAAGTATATTAGTGTTCCTCTCTTGGATGAGAGTAATGTTCATATATCCACTCACACAATGAACTATGGGACCTCTCCTCATTACTCTTCATAGATTAATCCTCTCTTTTCACTAGAAGATCAACCCAAATTAGAGTATACTCCTAAAATTCTCTTCTTTATGTCCAAATTTCTTCAACATTGAGGAAAGGATGCTTCTACCATTTACCATCTCATGATTAGTGGTCAAGTTGAATAGACTCATTCACCTTCTCCCACATCCTCACAAGGATTTTGGGGTACTAACTTCTTTTATTCCAAACCTATTACCTCTATTATAACCCCTTTTCATACCATGGCATCTTCTTCTTTGACTTCTTCCACCTCCATGCCTAGTATATCCACTAACATGGTAGGTTCTACATATAGTGGGTCTCTCCCAAGAATCACTCTCCTTAACTCTTCCACTAGTGTATCATTTTCTACCCAAGGTAAACATGCTTCTAGTGCTTCCTCTTCTCATTCCTTCACTAGTCCATATTTTGCCACACAAGCAAATTTTTAAACTGGTGCCTCACATTCTCATAGTTCATATCAATTTCCTACCAACACTAATATTGGTACCCAAGCCACTCCTTCTAATTCTAATGCTTCAAGTAATGTTAACAATTAAAATCAAACCCATTAAATCTTACTATAAACACTTAATCAAATGAATACTTTTCAAGATCATAATACAAATCAAATTATGAGAATGCAAAATCACCTTATCCATTGTCAAACTCATCCTCAACCAATGTCTTGGGGAATTCATAATCAAAATGTTCCCCTACCTCCTCTTCAATATTCCCATGGAAATCACATCCCTTAACCTCCTCTTGTCAACAAGACAATTAATAATCTTTAAAATGAGCCTCTTACCACTCAAATTTCTAATATTCAAGGAGGTATCACCCTACCATTTGTTATAATGGGTCAACTAATCCCACTATTCATATAAAAAAAAATTGAAATATTTATAAAGATTGGGTAAAAGTGAACACATTTGATACTACCAAGATCCTAGATAAAACCCTCATGAGAAATGTTTTAGATTGGTAAAACCAACTTAAAACTCATTCTATTACTAGTTTGAAAGATTTAGTAAATGCTTTAGTCCAAGAGTTACAAACTAGTGATATTATTAAAAACACTTTGGCCCATTTTATCAATTACAAATAAATTTAAAATAAAACTACCCATGTTTTTGTTAAAAGGTGGAAAAAACTATCCAAATAAAGTGAACATAACATGGCTGATGATAACCTTTTCCATGTATTTACTAATGCTCTTTTCCCAAGTTGTAATATTAGGTATGCACTCTCTATTCACATACTTTAGAGGAGAGTATTGACCAATCTAAAACATCAAGATTTACTTGTGTGTCAATTCAAGCCACCACAACCTTCTGTGGATCCTTGCATCTTAATTAAGAACAAAAAATGTAATGCTACCAATGATGGTGTCATATACTCTTATTCCACCATTCACACTATTCAAGTTGTCATTCCTAATCAATCTTCAAAACCAACTCCATCTTCTCAAAAATTCACTAATCCTAATTTATCTTCACCTAATGCCATAAATTTTTACAAAAACTTATCCCTATCTAAATTAATTAATCATATACCTAGGCCTCTACCATGAGAACTTGATCCCACTAATCCTATGACATCCTAGTATGATCATACCAAGTTTTGTTGGTTTCATTCTAGTTGGGGTCATCCTCATGAGACATGTAGGCAAATTCATAATTTATCTATGGATTTTCTTCTTGTTCCTAATTTTGATCATGATTATATCATTCAAAAATCTCAATGATCACATGACATTGCTTTTAAGGCTCATGAAACACATCCTAAATCTCAAGCCTTAAATCAATCTAATGTTCATTTGGCTATCCATAAAGACCCTATTCCTAATCATCAACCTAGTAAAGATACCCAGGATAATCCCACCTCTTCTAATAATAATGTAGAAAGTCTTGTTGACCCCACTTCTGAAGATAATGTGTCAATATGACTAATATGTGAAGGGTGGTTGATTTATTGACCCTCAACCTATCTACACTCCTCCATTGTCTTGAACATTTCATGTTATCCAAGATTCTTATATGAATCATCTAAATGAGTTGGGGAAAGATGAAATTATAACCTTTGATGAAATAATTCCAACTCCTCCCTTGGATAACACTTCCCTTTCTATTTCTACCATCCCTCCATCTTCTTTAGCTAAAACTAATGATAATCAGGCTTTTATCAACACTTCCTTTAACAAATCTCAACCTACACCTGAACCAACTACTTTACCTTCTCAACATAATTTATAACCTTGTTTTTAACCTTATCCTTATTATCAACACAAATTACAATGCACTTTAGATCTTCCTTTTGAGGACCTCCTTCAGCATTATGCACCGATTTATAACAACCTTCTTATGGGTTATGATCAGTGGGATCCCATCATGGAACTCACTAATATCCAATCTCAATTTACATTCCTTGAGCTTATGAGGACCTCTCCATGTCATCAAAATCATCCTATGTAACTCTTATTCTAAATTAACATCTCTCATCCTCCCCTAGTAGGATGTGAAGCAAACTTATCTTGATATGAAGATATCATATTATAATAATGTGAAGAGATGTCCATCTATGTTGACGAAACAATGGATACTTCTATTTCCTTAAAATTTCCCATTGATTCTATGATCCTAATGAGATTTTTATTCATGAAGATGATCCTCCTCTATTCACTAGCATCCGAATTAGTGATATCTAAGTCAAGTGTACCTTGATTGATGAGGGTTCTAGCACTTGTGTTGCCTCTCTCAATTTTATCAAAACCCTTGAATATTATAAATACAATCTCAAATATATACACAACACATGTCAAGGATATGATTAAATGCAAATTCCCCCTTTAGGTTATGTGTGGTTTTCCATTAACATCCCACCTATCAAAGTTCATGTGAAGGTGATGATAATTAACTTTCCTCTTTCTTACAAAATCATGATTGGTAGGCCATGGACTCATCATATGAGAGCCATTACTTCTTCCACCTACTAATACATTAAATTACCTCATAATAAAGACATATATAATATTTAGGGTAACACTAACCCTTAGAATTTCAAATAATTCCAAGTCCATGGTGTCTTCAAGATTCCTACTCTTGAACCTTTGCCTAGTGTTTCATTCCATGAGTCTTAACGATTTAAATTTCCCATCAATTCTAATAAAGTTTACAATGGTCATCCTAAAATAATTTGTAATATTCATCCTAACCTCTTATATTATGATGATGATGATCTTGATGAGATCAACTTAAATATTAAAACTTTTGATGTCTCACCTCATCTCATCTCTTAGCTTCTTGATTTTTTGTAGCCTCATTCTCACAAACCTCCTTGTGATGATATTCCCATTATCTTGACTAAGAATCAAAATTATATCCATCACACTTTATCAAATGATAAATTCATTCCTACATGAATTATTTATCTTCACACACCTAACTATGATGATGGTTATTCCTTAGATGATCCATTCTTAGGTGGTCTTTTTCAGGCCCATGATGTTGAGATTATCCATTATCATTCCTCATTATTTTAGTATTTTAATGTTTCTTGCAATATTCCATCATTTATAGTTCTTAATTTTATTATTTTTCCTCTTTATTTTAGGGTAGATATGGTATTTCCACCTTCATTTCATGAAGAACCTCCTAGGATTATGCTCATAGATCATGTTATGATTGGGCCTTACCATTTTTCTAGGTACCCTGGTCCCTATAACTTGCTTATCCATAAGATGTGTGAGACCCTTCTTCGGCCTTCTATAGACCCCACCCTTTCCTTAGTAGATCCCACAACATAACCCATTATTTTTCTTACTATAGTTGAGCCCATTATTACTACTACTATATTTGATCCCATTTATGCTCTTATTATTATTGAGTCTATCCTTTCTTTTGATCCCATAGCTCCCTTTATTGAGCCTAGTTTCATCACTTCACCACCATCACCTTCTCTTGGTGATGGATTGATTCCTTTACCTTAGATGGATTTTTTTCCCTCTAAATGGGATGGTGAGCCTTCCCAAGCTCCTTTCATTCCTATTACACCTCCTCTTGTGAGTAACTCTACTAAACCTACTCACAGTTGCTTCCACAACACATATAACCATTATTTTATGTATTGTTGCAAGTTGGAATAATATATTGATACTTTGTGTCCTTCTTATCCTTAGTCCTAAAAAAAGGCCATTATACCTCCTCTAAAGGTACTATCTAGGTATATTCCTAAGTATGGAGAGGTGTATTATATTTGGCTCTAATGTGGCACCCATCACATTGACCCTTATCACATCCTTTAGTAACACCTTAAATATCACCTTATAGCTATTTTTGGACCTTCTACCATTCCTCCTATAGGTAATTACCCAAAAAAGGATCCCCCTTATTCTCCCATGGTTCCATCTCTAGTGGTTCCATCCCCTCCTATGGTCCCTTCATCACCTTTTATTTCCCCACCCATGAATCATTCACTCATGGACCTTCCCTCACCTATGGATCATTATCCACTCATGATTCCCTCACCTATGGATCCTTCCCCACTAGTGATCCATTCATCTCCTATAGATTACACTACCATGCATCCTTATGAACATCCTTTGCCTAATATCCCTCCTTAGCATGATAAATACAACATTCCTACCTTTTATATTGAGGATAATAGATGAGAAGTATTTTATTCATTTTCACTAAAGATAGATGTGACATTGGCAACAATTTGTATCCAACTTCGTAGAGACTTATAAAATGTTTTAGATAATGTGTTTGGGAAAATATATCAGTATTTATGAACACATGCATGGTTTTATTTACATTTTCATTTGGATTGGATAGGTGCTCCAATATTATCTTCATTTATTTATTATATCATTTGACATTGTGTCAAATTCTTATTTATCTTTCATGGTGACTTTATTTTTTGTACTTTATATCTTGCTTATACTATCATTTATGTTTTATTATAGATGTCTTCTTTATCATTGATTTATTTTCCTTTTGGAATTTCTTTCTTAAAAACTCCCTTATTTTCTCTTCATGATTTATTTTCTTTCTTATCTCTATTTTTCATAGATAATTTTTATTATGACTTGGTTATAAAAACTTAGTTTCTTTTAGTTATTCCCTCTTTACTATGTGATCAGTTGGAAAAAAAAATCATCTCATTATAATCTCCTTTCACCAATCCACTTTGGATCTCCTTTATTCCCTTTATTCCATTTTCACAAACTAAGCATATACACAGTTGGGACTTGAGATAAATTGTTGGTTCATTATCAATCCTAAGTGTCCTAATTAGTCTTGTCTTTGTTTACTTAGCTTCCTTTAACATAAACCTATAGCTCATTCATGTGTATCACTCTATCTCTCATGATTGGTCATTTCAAGTTCATATGGAGGAGGAATCCTAAAAATCCTTAAAACATTCAAAAGCCAAATAATTTAACAAAAGGAAATGATATAATAGGCAAAAACATTTCAAAATTCTTAAAAGTCAAATCACACTAAATATGTGATTCAAATCACATATCCTTTCTTTAGTTAAATCTCAAAATCCATAGTTGGCCTCAAAATAGAGCCAAGGTCCATTGGGGTGTGGTAGGCCATTAGATTAGAAAAGGAGAATAAAAAATCTTTTAGTGCTACCTACTTAATCATGAAAGTACCCAATCCTCATAGTAGACTGATGGCTCTACAAGGGGTCCTAAGGAATGGGGCACATGTTTTGGGAAGGTAGGTCCATTTTAATTTTCTTGTACTAATCTACCTTCATCAGTTGATATTCTTAGCATACTTATTTGCCTACAAAGCTTTATGTCTATAGCAAATATGTTTCCTTTTATACATTCATGGTCACTAGTCACTTGGTGTCTTTTCATGTCCTTAGTATTCCTCTTGTCTCCTAAGGTCATCTCATAAGATGCCTAAGTTATGATTTTTACATTCCCTTTTTAATTCCCTACATTCCTCATATTTCCTCTTAAGAAATATTGTTTTGTTCACTAATCACTCCCCTAGGAGTCCATTTGTGAGTTTCATTGTAAGACCATGGATATGACCTAGCCTTCCTCATAAATTACCACAATTTGACATTTATATTACCAACATACTTTGTTATCATATTTTCACATTTATTCCACCTCATTGGTGTTCCCTTTGTGAGTTGTAGTGTAAGACCATGGATAGGACCTGACCTTCCTCACAAAATTTTCCAATAATCTAAGTCATAATCAAAATTACATATGTCAAATATGAGATAAGAAGTGATCAATTATGAAGTTACACATCATTTACATGCTTCCCATCTTGATTTAGTATGTTTTATGCTTAATTCATTTATCTTTCACTTCTTTTATATTCTTATTTTCTGATTCCATATAAGAATCCAACCATTTTTTGAATTTTCCATACTCTCAGCTTGAATTAGTGTTTTAAATTTAAGACTAATTTTTGCCAATTTTGTTTTTCTCTTATACTTCTCAACATGATTTGGTATGATTTATTGACTTAATTAATTTTTTTTTTGTACCATTTTTCCTTTTACAAATATTCCACTTTATTACATTACTTTCATACTTCCCAATGTGATTTAGTGTGATTTTACTTATTTTAATTTGGTGAAAATCTTTCATTTGGTTTTAAAAAAATTATTTACCATCTTGTTTTACCACTTTTTGGTTCTTTATACTTAGTCATTTTATTTTTATTTACACATTTCCAAACTTGAAATAGTGTGTAGTACATTTTTTGATTGATTATATTTTATCAAGTATTTTTCCATGTTTCTTTTTAACCATGCATGTGTTATACATAATGATAGAAAATAAACCACAACTCATATATTTTTTATGGAATATAAAATAATAGAAAAATACATGTGATTGAAAGAAATATATCCAAGCATAAAAAACCACAACCATAATTAAAACACATATAATCAACATCTAAATACCAAAATGAAACACACACACACACACACAAACATATCTCATGAGTTTTAATGCAAAAATAGAACCACATGTAGTGCTCTAGCTCTATGGCCCATTGCGCCCTATCATGCCTATCTCATGGGCTAGCCACACTACCTATAGATGCCTCAATTTGACCCCTCTAAATATAATGTTATAAAGAGGCTATCCAAGAACTCGGTCCCGATACCTACTACTAAAGATGATCTACCTGAGCTTGCACCTATGTCAACTAGGCTAGGGTTGCTAGATGTGTCACCCTAAATTTCTCCTATATCTATGTCATATGGGTCAGGGTCACTACATGTATTTATCTCTCCTAGGCCTATGACTATCCCATCTATTTCATAGTTGTTACTTATGAGGATCTCTCCTTAGATAGGGATTACCATGCCCATGCCTCTCCTACACCCATCTCTGCCAATGGATACATCCCCTCTCTATGCATTGACAACTACCTCATGACCTCTCTAGTTAGTCTAAACTAGTTTAATTGAATTAGGGTAGATGGTACCCTAGGATCCTACAGTGTAATAGGATCATACGATGTCAACATCTCATTTAGGATATCATAGAGTGATCCCCTCACTAAGGACCCCCATATAGTCTCCTCATCCTTTGTAACACCTAAAAAAATCAAACTAGATAGATATTAGATCACTGATATATCTCAAAATCTATCTATCTCTACTCTATATCAAATAACTTAAGCAAAATTTAAACATCTCTTATTACCTATTTATGTGTTAGATACCATGGTCTTGCCATCTACATGACCATTGAGTAGGGTCTACCCATATACACATCCTCCAAGAATCTCCTTTATTATCCACTATCTAAAAACAAATCTTGAAGTCAACCTTCATGCCTATCTTAACCTACTCCTGGATGGTCTCTCTATCATTTAACTCTGCTCTAACCTACCTACTAGGTCATCTAAGATGGTGATAGTCTCTAATCTCTCCTACTCTTGTTGCCTCCATTGACATCATGCCCATGATGGTCAATGTTCTTCCTACTATGGAGATGGTGGTGGTACCTCTGGTATTCCTATCTCCACATCCATCTCCTCTTACTCTACTACTTATCGTGTTTGACTAGTGCATGGTTTTTCATGATATGGCCTAAGAATCAACCTTGAAATTTATGGCCCTAATCCTCCCCTCCCCCAAAACTCTTTCACATGCTAGGATAAAAACATGGGCATCACTATAGGTTCTATTGGGTGAGGTAATCCCATCTATCCTGGTAATCATGTCATTGGATGTGGATAGGTCCAATAGGTATATTGTCCTGTCACCTTTATTTGTACCGAAGTTGGTGCAACTATCTCCCAACTAGGCCATATCATAACAATGTGCCCATATTATATCTACTCATATCACCATCTACAACACTAGCACATGCAATATAACATACACTACCTAGTCCTATCTCCATATCTAAACCCAAGGTAACCTATCATTGACCGCATAGGGAAACCCAATTGGCTAATATATGGGGAACCTCTCATATATCCATGCCATAAATAATATAATTGGTACCACTAATTTATTCCCTATAGAAAACACTTCATACATGTCATGCATGATTTGTACCTAGATGATATATCCCAAGTCATATAACACCATCTACTCTAATATTATTTAGTTTAAGGCTATCACATATAGTTTTACCTTGTCATCTGACTTATGACACAACACCCATGCTATCAAAAGTCCTACCATAGCCTTTCAAATATATTAAATCTATAATTTATATATATATATATAACATATTCACCCTCAATTCAAGGTGTATCATCTCTAAGCCCGTCACCCATATAACTAAGGATCTCCTCTCCTCATTGCTATCAAGTAATCCTATGACCATGGGTGTCCCTACTATAGGTAGTCCTAGGATGGAATAAACATCCTAAAAGGTGATACCTAACTCTATGGTCTCCCCCTCCACCTCCCATTGAAGGTGTTAGTTAATTGTTCCTAGGCTCCTAGGAATATGACTAGCAAATCTAAACTAAGTGGTATTCTACACATCTCTGTGATACCTCCGAAACCCAAAGTAATCAATATATATTTATCTTTTATAAAAAATCACTCTAATAAGTTTTAAATCCATGATGCATCTACCAAAATCTAGAATCTTGGATGCCCCTACAACTAGGGAATAACAAAAGATGTATTAGATCCTCCATGTCATTTATAGTCAAAATACATTCTTTTTCAAATACAAAAACACGCCTAATTAATTTCATCTAGTCATTTTTAATCAATTTCACCTATCTTTAGCCTAATTATCCCCTTTTAGTCCTTAGTTGATCATTCTAGGCCATTCTAGCACTCTTTTGACCTTTTACATACATTTCCATACTATTTTGGTTCCCTAGTCAAACACTAATTTGACTAATTTGACCTAGTTGACTTAAAAATCTAAATCAACCCCTTTATTTTTCCCCTCTTAGTGCTAATTTATCATAGTCACTTTTTATATTAAGTCAACAACAATGTACTAAGTTGGAAGTTTATAAAACATACTACATCAACACATACCTACTAGGTCAATAATATGGATTTTACCAATTTTTAGCCTAATAGGTCGACTTGGTCAACTTAGTTGTGTTTTCATGCCAACCCCTTACATTTTGTAAAATAAATGCCTTCTGATAGTTATTTACCCACACCCTTTAACCCCATTTCCTTAAATGGTTTTTCCTAACCTTATTATCTAATTTGAGTTCATTTAGATATTTAGAAATCATTTAAATTAAAAATTTCTAAAATACACTCAAAATCATTAAAATATTAAAAAACTAGCTTGAGATTCTTAGTTTCCTACCTCTAGTACACCTACTGCCATTGCTAGAGGTCCCTCTCATCTAGCCTATCATCTCCTTGCCATCCTAGCTCATTTTATCTATCAGAGCTATTTTTATCTCCTTCATAAATCAAAATTACCAAATTACTCTCATTTCAACCTATTTAAAATCACTTTTCAAAAATCTAAATCTTTCAAATCTTTTCTATTAGATTCCTTGTTTTGACTCTACCTTTGTTTTTACTCATCCATTTTCCAAATTGTAAAATGTTATGAAATCATGATGATGTAGAGAATTGTTTCCACTACTATATAACTATCTTCATTTTTTTTTATTTTTGGCTATTTTTTGCACTAACTTCTACAGGTTTGCCTAACATTCTTCACATTTGGTTACCTTAACTTCTCTTAAAATTTAATTCTTTATCTACAACACTAGGTAAGTAAAGGTATGCATTTTTCAATTCTATCCTTTCATTTATCTTATTTTCTCCTTATTGTATTTTACTTAGCATCAACATTATTTGTTATCATGTTTTATTCTTGAAACACCATCTCATGTTGCACTCATGTGACACATGATGAGTTTTGAGTGGGGCATATTTATACACATAATATTTTCAAAATTTTATCAATTATTGACACTTTTTATCTTTTAAGAACCCATCGAGTCTCAATCTTTCTAAGTGCATGCCTTAAGGGGTATATTGGGAAAGGGGTGGATAGACCATTGGTGTTTTGCAAGATTATTGTCCCTTTTCCCATTTTTTATATACACACTTGTCTCCTAAAACCACTATACCTAAGCTTTTTATTCTCTATTGTACCCTTTCTAGTCATTTTCTACATTTTATCCTCCTATTACTCATATTAATCCCTTGTTTTTAGTCGATTATACTTAGTTGACTAGGTCAACCATATACAGTTTCAAGGTATTTTCACTTAGGAATTAGTTTGGCCTTTGCTCGACCTAGCTCATGACCTAGTGAATTATTGTCCAGAATTATGCTAGGTCGTTTGGGTCGACCCTATCAATTAGGATTTTTGGAAGGGTTAAGGGTCAAATCTACCTATATATACAAGTTCATTTCCATCATTTATTATGAGAAGAATAAGAATTAAGAGTGAATTAACATCTACTTATTGACAATTATAATTGAGAATCAAAGCTTAGGATTGCATACTGTCTTTGTAGATATAGATCTTGTCTTTTGGATAAGTCTTTTGGATGCATTTATAGGCTGTGTAGCCTAGAGCTGATTTATCCTTGTCATCCTTAAATACCACAATAACCTCTTATGAAGCACCTTGTCCAAGGGAGAGATTGAGGCTTGGTGGGTTCATTTTTAAAGGTAATTATTCCTAACTTTGTTTTTCCTTTATAAGAGTAGATAGATATGCATTTTTACTTCTCTTCCATGCATTAGGATTCCATATATGTTGATGTGAGTATATGTCTTCTATGTATGTTTAGTTTTATTGTTTTTAACACCCAATTTATACCACAAGAGTGAGCACTATATTAGATTTAATTTACTTATTATTAATTTAAGTGAAATATAAAAAATAGGACCCCTTAGGGTTATTGCATGGTTGTGCTTGATCGGAGGCTTTGGAACTCTCCCTAACATAGTGTATTCAAGTAAGATATCTCATAATCGGGTCTAGTGGATCCTCATATTGGTCATGTTATCACTTAAAAAATATATCCCAATCAAAAGTGTATGATATGATCTATCTTCTTTGAGTTAAAATTGATTTATAGACATGATGTATTTTTTATTACATACATGAAATACCTTTCTACCCCAAAATTCATAGTTTCAAAACATGATTGTGGCTCCCAAAGAAAACTTAAAGGTTGGTGGTTTGACCATCAATATTTTTGAGAAAATTAAGAATTCCAATGTGAGTTTTTTGATGTGGGACATGCTTTTTATGCCTAGTCAAGTGGATATCCTTCAAGAAGGTTTGTTAAAAATCAATGTTTTTGAGAAAGCAAGGAAAATTTAGTTCTTACGATTGAAACTAAAGGGCCTAATGAAATATAATAAAATAAGGTGGTCAAACCTCATACCTTTTACCTTTCTATAATCATTTGCAACTCCTCAGTACATAACTACATGGTAGACAGTGGAGCAAGTACTTCAGAGATACCAAAGTTAATAATGAATCAACTTGGTTTAAAGTATGATCCCCAATCTAAGGGAGTTTTTTAACTTGATGGATCCTCAAGCAAACCAAATGGTATTATCATATGTCTAAACATAACCCTATATGCTTTTCCTAGTGTTTTAGTGGCTCAAGATGTAGTAGTTCTAGAGGTGCCTCCTCACTTTGATTTATGCCTATCTAGAGAGTTCACAACTAAAATTAGGGGTTACCTAGTATAAAATTGGTTTTGCATGGATTTGAGGACAAGGAATGGGACCAAGATATCTATCAAAGCTAAGCATATTGCCAAATTTCACATTGAACCTTATGGTCCAAGTATCCCAAACATCAATTATACCATTCTAGATGAACATGACCACCTTGTTGGTCAAGAACTAAACACTCATCCTAAGGGGATACTTGATATGTTCTTATATTGTTTATGGAGTGAGATTTATCTACTTGACCCTTTGGGAGGTGTTGAAGAAAGAGACATGGGATTTTATTGCTTTCATGAGGAGAATGAGTTCATGTTATCCCTCACTAGGCAATATGAAGATACTAGTGTTTTGTGTAAAATATTCTTTTATGGATTGAGGATAAAAAATGAAGTAGGTGAAAGTGTAATGTTGATATCTCCTTCCAATGACAAATATTTTTAATCTTATAGGTTCCAATTTAGTTACTCTTACAATGTAGATAAGTATTAGGGCCTTATCTATGGTCTTCAATGGGCCAACAAGAGGGGAATAAAGTAATTACAAGTATATGGGGATAGTGAAATTATAGTAAATTTTTTTAAAGGCCAAAAAACCATAAATAACCCCTAAATAAATTCATAAAATTATAGAGTATGGGACATACTTGAATACTTTGAAGCCTTCAATATTCAAGCGATGCCAAGAGAGACAAATCAACATGTGGATAGTTTGGTAGTTTTAGGGGATTAGTTTGACATACTAAATGAGTTGAAGAAGTCCAAAGTATATCCATATGTCAAAGTAGTAGTGATACCATTAGTTTTAAATAATGAGGCTCATTGGTAGGTCTTTGACAGTGACAAGTAAATTGCTTGTTTCCTGAAATAAGAGGCATAGTTTCTATTAATGAACCAAGGTAAAATTTAATAGTATTATGAGGATAATTTTTTTAACTAAGGTATAAAAAAATTACTAAAGGGTTTTTCACCCTTTAAGGTCTTTTCCATGAATGAGATCACATAAGGAAAGACAATGCAGTGATGTTTATTGATGAAGAGAACTATGAAAGAGTCCTTATCTTCAAAAATAATCTCCTCAATATTGGAAAGGTGACTAATGAGGTAGAAATCCATGATTTCATTGAACTTTGTAAGTAATATTGAGACATATTTTCTTGGGAATACACTAATCTAAGGGGATTTGACCCCAAGCTAGCCCAACACATCATAGAGTTAGAGGCCAATGCGAACCCTGTTAGGTGAAAGCAAAGGCATATCAACCCAAAGATTTAAGAGCTGATGATGAAAGAGTTGACTAAATTGATTGAGTCCAATATTATTTTTCATATTAAGCACTACTCATGGGTAGTTAACTTGGTGCATGTGAGAAAGAAGAATGGGGAGATTCAGTTATATGTTTACTTCATAGACTTGAAAATTGTCTCTTTGAAATATCATTACCCCTTACCATCCACGGAGCAACTCCTTCAAATGGTTTCTAGTTCAAAATGATTCTCTCTTTTGGATGGGTACACGATATAACTAGGTAATGGTAAGTGAAGAAGACCAACACAAGACTGCCTTCACAACAAAGTGGGGCACATATTCTTATCATAATATGTATTTTGTCCTATCAAATATTAGAGATAACTTTTAAAGAGCCATGGATGTGGCTTTCTAAGGCTTGCTAAATTATATGGTGTTTGTCTACTTAGATGACATAATATTTTTTTTTAAGAAGGACAGTGAACACTTAGACCATTTAAGATTGATATTTGAAAGATGTAGAGAATATGGGATCTCATCAAATCACAAGAAGTGTGTATTTACTTTCTATGAGGGAAAAATATTGGGACATATTGTCACTAAATAGGGACTAGTATTGATTCTAATAGAATAAGTGTTATCTTGGCATTATCCTTACCCAAGAATAATGAGGGACTTCAAAGTTTCTTGGGGAAGACAACCTTCATGAGAAGTTTTATACCTAGTTTTACAAGCTTAGTCAAACCCATCATTGCTATGTTTAAGAAGAACCAGGTGTTCACTTGGTCAAGAGAAGGTAAAGTGAGATTTGAGGCTATCAAGCAAGCCATTGGCTAAAAACCTACACTCATGAATCTAAATTTCTCAAAGGATTTGATATTATACACCTTTTCCAACTTTGACAATATATCAACTATGTTGATGCAAAATAATGGTGAAGGACTTGAGTAGCCAATTGAATTTTTTAGTCAAGGGCTTGAAGGGTATGAAGTAAGGTATACTTTTGTAGACAATAAAGGCATGTCAGTAGTAAGAAGCCTTCAAAAATTTAGACCAATGTTCTCCAATAGAAAAATCTACCTTATGGTGTCTCATCCTAGAGTGAGAGACTTCTTTCTTAATAAATACCTGAATAAAAAAAAGGTTATTTAGATTACAAGGGTCATGGAGTATGACATAGAGATCAAGGTCAATAATTTATTGAGAGGTAAAGGCTTATGTGATAACATGGTTTATGATCTTCATGAAGATAAATATGTTATCTTGGTCACATAAGACAACTCACAAATAGATGCACCTCCACCTCACACTAGCTGGCTCTAGGATATGACATGATTATTGATGAGTGACCTCAAAGTATGGATAGGATAAAGAGAAGGTATTTTAGACTTCACTCCATACCTTATGCATTGTTTGATGGGGTTTTATTCATAAAATACCTCAATAGAGTGCTTTTAAGGTGTATAAATGATGACCAAGTAACTAGGCTCTTGGAGCAATTCCATGATGGGCCTGTAGGAGACCATTTTGACCAAAGGAATACAATAATAAAACTGATGAGGGATAGTTATTAGTGGCCCATCATATTCAAGGATGCATATGTGTGGGTGAAAAAGTGCCAAAAGTATACTCTCTTTATAGGCAAGTAAATATTGGTAGCCCTTCCTCTCAACCCAATTGAGGTAGAGGAACCCTTCATATAGTGGGGTTTGGACTTCATAGGAATGATCAATCCACCTTCCAATGGAGGAAAAAATGGGTACTCACTACTACTAATTACTTTACTAGGTAGGTAAAATCATTTTTTCTAAAGGAAGCCAATGAAACAATAGTGTTGGGATTCTACGATAGTATAGTAACGAGGTTTGGTGTACCAAAAATAATCATTTCAAATAATGACTTAGCATTTTTTGGAATAAGGAAAAGTGAGTGGGAACTTTAGATAGGCATATACCTTATTACATCCTCTAATTAATACCCCCAAGGCAATGGACTTACAGAGTCAACAAACTAAAACTTGATAAGGATCATCAAGAGGACTATGGAAGAGAATCAAAGAGTGTGGCATTCAAAGTTAAGGACAACCTTATGGGATGATAGAGTGACCCCCAAGGTTACCATTGAAAACTCAAAATTTATCCTTATATATGGGAGGGAAGCCAGATTTCCCATCTCTCTTGAGTTACCTACCTTGGAACTATCCCATCAACTTGAGTTAATGGAGAGTGAACCTATGAGTGTGAGGATGCTAGAGCTCATAGAGCTTGAAAAAATAAGGGACCTTGTAATGAAGACACTAGAGTTACATCAATCATAAGTCAATAAATACTTTAACAAGAGAGCCATAGCAAAGGACTTCAAATAGGGGGATCTAGTCCTCAAGTGGGATTTTAATAAGGCCAAACTAGGCAACCATACTAAGTTTGATGTCTTATGGAGTGGTCCTTATTTAATCCATAGATGAAAACAACATAATGATTTTAATCTTGATAAATTAGATGGAGAGGAATTAACCATCCTAGTCAATGGAATTCATCTAAATCCTTATTATTAGAAGATTTTATAGCCACTATATATATTGTACATTTTGTATAGTTTTTCATGTTTTCCTCTAAGTTCTTTGTGCACATCCTTTTCAATTTTGTGTTTCCCTTCCCTAAGTGCCTTCAGAATAGTGTTGGTTTTGATTCTTTTTTTCCTTGTTGCTTCAATAGGAGTTTTTCAAAAAGGGATAGCTTAGTATCATTTTCATATCAGTTGGGAAGAAAGTATTGTGACCCCCTATGCCCAACAAATCAGACAATGTAACTAATCTATTGTATAATAGGCGTAAAATCCCAAGAGGTCACCAAAAATGTTGAAAAAAATTGGCCTAAATGTGATATTTTTTCCTAAATGGATCAATTCATTCTCTTGAACCATTCAGTAACCTTCTACCCCCATGATTAGTCTTTTTCTAGTCTTAATTTGATGATGTAGTGTAATATCTTAAGAGGTCTTAGTGTGGTGTGAGAAGCTAATAAGATATATTGTTAATTGGTTGATATAATGGTGGAAGGATAATATAAAACTAATGACCCTAACATATGTCATTTTCAATCTTTTTAAAAACTTTAAGCAAGCTTTATGGGAAATTTGGAGATTTTGAGGAAAAGGCCTATAAATGGGTCTTGAATTGCTAGTGAAAGATTGAGCAATTTTTGAGGGTTTTTCAGAATTTAGGGGCATGAATTAAGATTTAAAAAGGTATCAAAGATTATATAAGGTCAAAATTGAGGTCTAGATAAGTTATTATGCCCAAAAGACCCCCAAAATTGCATTAGATGACTTAAGGGTCCTCAAAAATAGAAAATTCAAGTGAAAAATAACTTTTTGAGGAATTTAAATTGGTTTTGACTTAATACCACATAATTATGGCGTGTTTTACAATTTTAGATGTTTTTAAGACCATTTTAAGTCATTTGGAGTGGAGGAAAGGAGTTTGGGAGCAAAAGGATACATTTTGGAGCCTTTTGGAGCTTTGACAAAACAAGTTTTTGAAGGTTTTGTTTGATTTATGTGGTAATATATAATATGAATGAATAAATGGTGTCCCTAATATCCCATAATAATCCTATTAAATAATATTCAAGCATAATAACTAGCAAAGGTTAGGAAAATCTTTTATGAAATAGGTTTTCTGCCATTAATGGAGGTACATGAATTTTATAAGGTTTATAGAAGGAATGAAGGGTAAATTAAAGAATACAAAACCTTACCCAAGTTTTTTATTGCATAGGCAGACTTATGGTTCTTCATTCTAAGGAAAAATCATTTTGGGCAGTCTTGGATAACTCTAGAAAAGCCTCAGGTTTTCACTCAGTATAGTCAGAAGAGAGAGAGATTTGGGCCAAAATATTTTGGTAAATGATATGGACCTTAATTTATTTCCACTTTGTGTAATTTTTTGTCTAGTTCATCTCCCCATATTTATGAACAATTTATAATAGTTTAGGGGTGTCTAGGTGGACTACTCATCCAGATAGGGTTCAAGTTTTCTCTCATTTCTTTGCTTTAGAATTCAATGATAAAAAATGGTTTTAGGGGGGTCATATTAGGATAAAAAAAAGACCTATTAAATTTTTTTTCATCATATAATTACTCCCATGAAGGTACTTATGTCATATAAACTATTTTTTTTGTTATCCTTATGAATGGTCCATTTGATCAATTTTAGAGAAAAACTTAGGTTAGAGGGATAATGAACACTCTAACTCATTATGCCACATAAAATTAAACAAGTGATATTTTATCATAAATCCTTAGTATTTCATGAAAACCTTGATGAGCCAAACATCTCAAGTTTCTCATTAGAACATCAATGGAGTTGTAGGTTAATTTATCAACTACATATGTTTTCCTTTCTTGTAATGGTTTAAAAATAAAGAGGATATGATGTTTTCACCTCTAGGGTGTCATGTAAATCACCTCTCATCCAAAATATCAATCTCAAAAATCTAGCATCAATAGAGTTGTAATGAATAAGATGCCAACATAGTCAACTCTTTGCACATGTTCACTTACAACTAGGTGAATGAGGTGTATAAAGGTTTTGACACATCCATGGAGATGAAATGAATATTTCTAATAGGTGTCGAAACACACTCTTAAATAATGAGTAATTAAGATAAATCTCTTAAATGATAGTGGATTGACTATGACAACTAGTTTAAATTCTATACATAGTACTATATCAAAATAGACACCTACATGTGCCATACAGGAGGTAATCACATGGAGACAAGACTCTTGAATGGTTTTCAAGTATTTTAAGATGTAAATCATTTATTTGAACATATTTAGAGTATATAAGACTAATTATAATCCTATATACTATAAACATTACTCATGTCTCTACTCACTACCCTATATGTAAAAATGTCCACCTATAGGTGGCCTTACACAAAGAATTGAATGTAGCCATAGAGGAGTAAAAACATGTAAAAATTTCATAAAAGTTTTAAGGGTTGAGAGGAGTAATGAGAACCATGTTTAAGGTATTATATTGGTAGGCATAGTGATAAGTCACTTCAAAAGAAGGAAATTGAGCTTTAGGGACAAATACCCTAAAAACACCAAAACATGGCCCTAGCCACTTTTGGTGTTACCAAATGATAGTGTGACATGGAGTAGATGTGAGTTTTAATGGTCTTATGTTGTACCACTAATATAGGGATAAACCTTTCAAAAGATAATGGGTGTGTGAATAGGGTAATATGATGTTTAAAGGCCTCCTTTCTTGGCATTTGTTCACTACAAACATTTAGTGTTTTTTATAGGATATTGAACTTCCAATGACTCTACACCCTAAAATAAAAATGTAGGATCATATCACCATGAATAGTGATTCCATTTGAGTGAGGGACACATTAATGATTCATGGGACTTAAAAGAGAGTTTAAATGCAAGGTATTGACCTATATCAACACCTACAACCCTAAAGACAACTATAACCATATTTAAGGGCAACTATATATATCCAAGTTCTTAAGAGGATCAATAAAAATAGTGGTTCAAGTAAAGTTCATGATTTCAAGAAGGTTTTATGAGTTCCAATTTGAATTAGGATAAATATAAGGATTTAAAAGACTTGGATTGTAAGGACTTTGAAATCATGCTAAATTGAAGAAGGGTATACACCTACAGTTATCAGTAATCACAATCAAGAGCTTCTCATGAAGTATAACTCAAAAAGAGTGGTATGGAAGATCATGCAAGAAACATTAATCATAAAAGTTTACAAGGGTTAAATGGTAGGTTATTTATCAAGGTTTTGAGACTTTTTCAAGCTTTAATTTCAACTCAATCCATATAATATAATGTACATGCCATAAAGGATAGTCAAGTATATGAGTTAGAGAGTACTGTCTATGAAATAAGAATGGGGGTTTGATATGAGAGGGATATTCATCTAAAATTATTTAAATTATATTTTTTCTCAAGGCAAATATAATTTAATCAAACTCATTTGGACATGTTTAAAACTAATCACCATCTACAACTGAGTAGGGGTCTTTTGGGAGCCTAAGATTGAGTCACCAAGCCAAAGCATGAAGGTGGACTTGTTTTGGAATAAATTTATTTGAATATACATTTGAGGTCACTTTTATATAAGGGAATAACATTACATAAAATTGGTTTGAAAACCTTATACCTATAACCACCTCAAATTTAACTATAGTCAATGAAAACCAATCGCAAGCCCATCTCCATTGCAAGGGTTTCAAGAAAGTGTTTCATGAGAGAGCTTCATGGTATGATAGGTTAATATAGAAATTAATTTTAATAAGACCATTTATATAAAATGAGGGACTCAAATACCAATATACAGTCAATTTCACCTTAGGATACATGACCTACAACCACCATTTTTGAGGGCTCAGATAATGGTACCAAATGAAGTTGAGTCCAAGATTGATAGAGAAAGAGTCTATAGATAATGTATTTATAACAAATTTAACCAAGGTCACATCATGGAAATATATAAAACTAATGACTGGATTGGTTTTCATCTATAGTGGACTTGTTTTCAAGATTTAAAGGTGAATAGTGGAGGTAGGAATCTAAAAGAAGCATATATGAGAAATGAGAAAGAATTGCTGATTGATATGAGAGTCAATATTAAACTAAGTTAGTTTTTGAGTTAAATGAGAAGAGGGGATAAATACTCAATAAATTATGGAAGGAATATCTCAAGTTGAAAGGAATGTTTTCAAGTTTGTGTGTGTTCTTGTATATGCAAATTTGACATGATTATGCTCACAAGGTAAAAGGAGTCTCCATAATATTTTATTTTCTAGTAATTTGCCTAATTTGGTGAGTATATTCCCTATTAAGGAGTATATCCAAGGTAATTCATGTTACACTACTATATTACTTGTATTAGTGAACCATGTTGACTTGTGTGATGATGCTTGCATACACAATCCATAAGCAAATATTGTTTGAAAGGGTCTGTAGATGTGAAAAAGAGACAAAAAATGAATGAGTGGATGTATTTGGTTATAAAAAGTCTTAAATAAAATTAAAATGTCCTTGGTAACCCTTTTTTTTGAAAAAACCACAAACCAAACCCTCAAAATTGAGTATACAGGCCCTGCAGATTGTTTGTGTATGTAAAGAGGCCAAACATCTTCTAGAAAAGTGGGAAAATAGAGGTAAAGAGTTATTTGAGTGATTTAAGAAGGTGTGGGATGTTGAGATATACTTCCACATGGTATAATGTCCTTTTAAAGTGTTCTCAAACTCATGAAAATTAATTTATAGTGCTTTTGGCTCTGCATGGTAACCACCTAGGGTTTCAAACAAGAAAACCCCATAAGTAGAGTTCCAACTAATGAAAATCTAAAAAAAATGGTCATATGATATATTTTGATGTATTTAAATGTATTTTAGTGTTTTTGGTTCTATTCTATACATGTATGAGCTATAAAATAGGATTATGTGTTGTGGGGTACTAACAAGACCTAATTAGGCCTAATGAAGACCAAAAAGGAGATAAAAAGGTGTCATCCAATTGGAGTTAGATCATGAAACTTGGTAAAAAGTAATAAAAGGATAGAGGGTGGTTGAAATGGAGTTTTTTTCTTAAGTTGAACTATTTATCTGTACAAGGAGGATTTTCCCAAAAAAGGGTTAGTAGATAGCCCTAGACAAAACAAGAAAACAAGAGTTATGGTAAGGTTGGGAAGTGAGAGAGATGGTGTTGAGTGACTGATCAATAAGAGGATTGAGATATTCATGGAAAACCAATAAAATAATTTGTTTTCCATCTAATGGTGACCTATAGCTAGCCTCAAGAGCACTTATAACTAGCTAGGTGTATAAGAGAGTTAGAAAAGTTTCTCATAGTTTTAATCCTATGAAGATGATATTGTGGCTATGGAGATATCATATGCTAATAGAGATAATCCTCACACCTCTTGTTACTTTATTGGTGTTTGATTCTCTCCAAGAATCTTACACCTTGTCACTATCAATACAAGGACAAATAATCATAGTATATAGTCAAGTTCATATGTGTGGAGGTCTACTTGGAAGAAGGTGATGGTGTATGAGTTAGTGAGGTTGTTTCATGATGATAGTCATAAGTTTTTACTTAAATGGACACTTTATGGGAGAAACAAACTCTTTTTCTCATTTTACATCAAGATGAGACCTAAAACCATGAATCATAGAGACCTACCTTAGAAAAGCCACTATCAAAGGGGTGATTTATACTCTTAGTATGCTTCAAGAGACCTAAAGGGTTTCCAATTCATGAAGTTTGTATAGCTTACAGGGTGATCATCATTCAAGAAAGAGAGTATATAAAGTATGTGAAGCCTTGAATAAGGATAATGAACCACAAAAGTAAACTATAGCTACTTTTCAAGAGCACTGCTATAGTCAGAGGGTGTCGAGCTATGAAATAACCTTCAAGGTTTAAGACCTTCAAAGAAGGTTATTGTGACATTAGGGGTCAATAAAACAAGTTAAGGTCATTAGAGGATTTTGTTACTTATTTAAAAACTTTCATAGTGATTCCAAGGTCACCTCATGAGCAAACCCACAGTTAGTTAAGGAGCTACAAGTATACAAAGTTATCTTTAGGGTCATTAATGAAGGCACATGGGTCTTTTTATGGAGTGTCTTAATGGTATGGAGTATCCATGCTAAGAGATAGTATTTTATGAGATATTTTAAGCTTTACAAATCTCAAAAGACTTTGAAACAATCAAGTTCAACTACCAAAACAACCTATAACCATGAGGCTAGGGGCTTATCTTAAATCTTAACGTAGTTATGAGGGGTTTCCTTGGGTAAAATGATCAAGTGGAAGGTTTCATGAAGTATTGAGGGTTTATAAGAGCAAACCATGGTGTGAGGTGGATATAATTAAGAATAAAAGTGTTCTAAAACACTTGTACAAACTCAGACACCCTAAACAGATCACCTATAATAGGCTTATAAAGCACTAAAATTGTGATAACTCCTCACCAAGACTAGGATTGAAGAAATATTATGTGCTTAAAGGATCAAGGGAGGTTAATGTCTAGTTTAAAAGAGATATGGATCCATCTTCAAGATCATAGGAAAGGGTGACCATAGCCATTCAAGGGCTATTAGATCAAACATAGTCATGTTTCTAATCATGAAGAAGGATAGAACACAATGATTTATTGTTGGTTTCTTGATCATGAGTAGATCAAGGGAATAATCAGTATTGAAATGGATAGAGAGAGGATGATATGTGACCTTAATTATATCATATATAACTAAGTTTAAGCCTCATAAACACACACCTACAATACTATTGGTACATACAAATAGGCTTTATAAAGAAATGAGGTCTAGAAGAGGTGGCATGAGGTTGAGGATAAACCAATGAAGGGTGGAATAATGTAAGAAGAAGTTTAATGAGAATTTAAAATCAAACTAATAATTATAAGGCACAAACCAAGGCAAAAAGTTTGAAGAAAGACAAGTTTAGACACAAAGGAAGCATGTAGGTAGCTTAGGTTAAAGTTTGGTAAATAGGGTCTACATGATAAAGTACACATAAAAAACCCTTGAAAATTGGTAGGATTGGTCCTAAATACCTATTATACCTATCCATAATATTTTTAAGGTCATGTGATAAGCAGAAGTTCTTGTTGTTTTGACATAGTCCCCTCCATGTCTCATGATAGTCACCATTGGTGCATGCATACTTTTTGGAGTTTTAAGGTGTGGTTGAGGTTTGAACTTCTTTGAAGTGATTTAAGAGAAATAATAGGATTTTTTTAATCTTATTAAACACATTTAAAGAGTTTTCACACTCCAAACTTCATGTAAACCCCATAGGCAAGCTCTAAACCCCATATGCATTCTTAAAGGCATAAATAGCAGAGTTGGGTTTTGATCATTTGAATGTGTGTTATGATATGTTTCAGGTGCCATGAAGGTTTTTTAAAGAAAATAAGATTAGTGGGAAGGTCAAATTGGTCCTTTGGAGGAATTTGAGTTTTTTAGGCCTTAGACACCTAGTTTTATCCCTTCTTCAAATGCTCATATATTTTATACTACGAAGAGTTATGCCAAGTGATTATAGTATGTTTTTAGCACACATATTTAATTTAAATTCATTTTGGATTGAGGTTATTTAAGGTCCTCAGTTTTATAAACAATCTCTAAGAGTGTAAGCATGTCCAAAATGCTTGCAAACCTTACGTGTAATTATATTTACGTATGTATCTTTTCACACCTTCCAAATGTGAAACTAATATTTAAATGGTGTTGAAGGTTTATATGGAATAGAGATACATGGAAATAAGTTGTGGAATATAGGTTCGCATTTTATGATAAATAATCTTGAATGTGAGCTTGTTTGAGCTGCCAAAGGAGCTTTTTGACAAGTTTTGTGTTTTTGGATCCATAGGTCCATAAAATGGACTATTATCACTTGAAAACCACCAATAATATGTAAAGGAATGCATACATATCCTGATCAACCTATTTTTTAGAATAATTTGGCATTATTGGGTGCTTCGGAGGCCCAAAATGGTTAAAAATGCTTATTTTTGCAAGTCTTTAGGAGAGAGAAATGGTATAAAGACATGGAAAAGGTATAATGGGACCTAAATAATATTTATATGAAACTTTTATATATTAATAATAGTTTTTATGGTGCCTTACTGAGCTAAAGGCTAAAAAACCCAAGTTTTTTTACATTTTATGGATTGTTGCTAGTTTAATGGTGATTTCCACCATTGTTGTAGGTCTTGAAGGTTGTCCAAATATTTATTTTCTTCATAATATGAATTACATGGATGTCTAGAAGTCTTCTACAGGTTGAGAAGTGGTCTTTAAGGTGATAAATAGCCAAGGGAGTAAGTTTTGGGGTAGCTAGTTGAAGGTGGCCCAATCTTGAGCCCTCCATCAATGGGATCTATGAGATTTATAGGTTTGATGGAGTTTATTTTAGGTTGGTGGAGAAAATTGAAGTTTAAAATAGATTAAAACATAAAAAATTAAACTCCAAGAGATAACCTATATGGTTAGTTAAGCAACAAATGTTAAGTCAACTAATCTTTTTCCAAACATATTCTAGAAGAGCAAGTGGAGGGGGTCAGAGAAGTCAAAGAGAGAATTTTGGAGGTTGGTAGGATAAGTGGAGAATTAAAAATATTTTCAAAGTCTTTGGATAATTTTCCCTTATGAGTGGATCATGACATCATCATCCTCAAAAAGTTTTGTCTTCTAGTGTGTTTCTAGGCCAATGAGAAGGATTGAAGACTATTTAGACTAATAAGGGTTAATTTATTGAGGAAGGATTAGTGATAATTGATACAAAGGTATTTGAGACTCCATGGAAAGTGGTTGTGTCTCATTTATTTTTTATTGCTTGATTTTCCTCTCTCTCTTCCCTTTCTCTCATATATCTCCCATTTCTCCCCATTTTTAAAAGATAAACTCATTTGATAAGGCAAAACCCTATCAAATTTTTTAATAAATGCCTTTTCAAAGAAATAAATATAATTTTTCACCTATCTCTTGCCTCAAACTTATGTTTAGTAAGCTTGTGTATGATGGCTTTATGAATAAGTGTTCCTCCATGTCCATTGTTCTTATTTCTTGCCTCTTTTTAGGTGTTTTCAAGCTAGTTATAGGTAATGAACTTGAGATTTTTATGCCATTAATGGATTATTGGTGTGATTTTTAGAGTTCCTCTTTACTTTATCTATTGGTTAGTGAGCTTAGTTTAAGAATTACTTATGTAAATTATCCAGTTTGTGAGATTGTGTGAGCAAGGATTGTCTTATGATAAATTAGTGTTTATTTCAAGCTTATGTGAGTGGAACTTAATTTGGTTTATCACCCTTTTAGTGTTATTAGTCATCTTGTACACCCTTTTTATCCATTTTCCAAGCAGAATTATTAGTTTAGGAGATATACCAAGAGAAAGCTGACCTTCTCCAGAGGTTCAACCTCACTATAGGATACCCATAACCTAAGGTTACTCTAATATTATAACTGGTAGTGAGAGATCCTAAAAAGTCTCCCACAAGGGTGCAATTCTATGCTATAATAAGATCTTTAACTTGATATTGGGGGGTTTCATTGATGAAAAAGATCATTTCAACATTATAATCAAGATCAATTTCATCCTCTATTATAAGAATGAATAGGGGATTAAGGTAAGAAAGAGGAGTCCCATAGTTGGCAATTATATTAATAACATAGATGTTTCTAAGATCAAAATTATCTACTACATGATAAGGTAGATGCATCTTAGAGGATTTTATGAGGATTAACAAGACTCATCATGTTGGCCTAATTTTATAATGCAGCATCATGAAATAGTATTGCATGATGATTCAACTAATAAAAGAAGCATATTCAGGACCCTAATAAAAATTTAAAGGTTAACAAGTTGAAAACCAATTTGATTGAGTTGATTTATCAATTTGGGTAGATGAGATAAAATATCCATCTAAAAAATTTCTAGATTAAGCTGGTTGATCTAGTTGGGTAGACATGATGAAAGAATAGTTTGGAAACCTATTGGATCTAGTTGGTTGATCTAGTTGAGTAGATATGATGAAATTATAGTTTTGAAACATACTAGATCAAGCTAGTCAATCTAGTTGGGTAGATAGGATGAATGAATAGTCTGGAAAACTATTGGATTAAGATGGTTGGTCTAGTTAGGTAGATATGACAAATGAATAATCTACTAAACTAAACTAGCTAATTTAGTTATATAGTTAGAAAAAATTAAGTTATAGATTTATTTTGAGAATAGATGTAAAGTAAGCACAAAATATAAGACTGAACCATGATGGTTGATATAGTCTACTCACACATAATCAACTAGATCAAGCTAGTTGATCTAGTTGAAACACACAACATAGAACTTATATAAATGTTGGCCAATATAGTTTGTAATATAATAGATAATAATAAGTAACAAGTATAAAATATAATTTTGTAACTATTAATGTTAAATATTTAACTAAAAAAAGACCAAGAATTTATACTAAAAGGTTGTGATTAATAATGTAGGCTTCCAAAGATACTGGATTATCCATTGAATAGTGACGACCTAATGTTGTAGATCATTAACTATGGAGAAAGTGCCATTCCCATAACCCACTAAAGCCATTTTCAAGGGTATGTTAGAATTAGATTCTTTATAATAACCAATATATTATGTTCCACATAATCAAACAAATGCTAAGATTACTAAGGTTCAATATAAGGACAAATCTTAGGAATTGCTTAAATACAATGAGGTACATGGAAACTAAAGATCATGTTTAGCTCTATATTATGGCTATGATTATTGGGGTAATCCCATCACACCATGATATCTATAAATGATAGACAAGGACTATAAATAAAATATCACATAGCCATTCATGACAGTAACTAGGTAGTTTTAAAACTTTTCGTACATAATTTCTAGGGAAAACTAGACAGGATGAAAATATAGGTGAAAAATAAATTTGTCAAAAACTAAGTTATTATTTCTAAAAGTAAATAAATAAGCGACCAACTCCTTGTTTTAAAAGTGAAAGTGATTGTAATTACTAACACAATAGATATTAATTTCCTTTACTTATATTGAAAATGAAACATACAAAACAAAATTAAGTAGGTCAATCTAGTTGAGAAAATAATATAAAACAATATTGAGCCAATCTATATAGTTTACTAGAAAACTAGGCCAAACAAACTAAATTGAGTAAAACAATTTAGTTTTCTAGCTAAAAACATAGACACAAAACTAGATTGAGCTGGTCTATTTAGTTTATCATGTGAGTACAATTTGAAAAAATTAACTAATAAAAATAATAAGGAAATTTTTGAAATTTAAACTGAAAATCAAGAATTTTAAATTGGAAGTGCTAAGCTATTAAGAGTGAATATGGAAGATATAACATAATATACCAATTCAGTTTAGTTGTATTTATGGACTTTTTTGGTTGACTAGATCTTATAGGTGGGATTTTTATCCTATAAATATACAATGACTATATTGACATACTCATTCTAGTTAAATGAAAACCCTAGACCTATAAATAGAGACAAATATTAGATCAATTAGCTCAATCTAGTTAGTTGAAAAATAAACCTATATTGATAAAATGAAACTTGATTGACTACCTCGATCTAGTTGATTATGACTCAAAAATTAAGAATGCAAGAGTTAAATTCATTTTAGATTCAACAAAATGTATGCAACAAATTAGGATGGGTCTAAAATTTATCTTACTTAGTGAATTCAAAGCTCAAAAAAGGTAATCTTACCAACAAGTCATTGTATAATTATTTATATTAATACAAGACCAATTTGGGTCTGCTAAACCTACTTAAGGGATATATTATCACAAAACACCACTAAAGAGGGGTTGAAAGCCTCTAGTCAAGTAGAACCACACAATAACCTTAGATAGGTCTTCAATACATAAAATAAATCTATTCTGGTGCTCACTAATGCTTGTGGCATAAAGGAGGATATTTAAATGAATAAAACATAACATGCAAAGGAAAAATCTACTCAAGTCAATGTAGAGGTAATTATAATCAAGGAATACAACATTCATCCTATTAATTTGTGCAATAACTATCTAAAAAAATGAAAAAGTAAGAGTTAGGAATATTTACATTGAATGAACTTGTCATGCCTTAATTTCTCCCTTGGCCAATGGTGCTTTGAAAGATGTTGTTGTGGTTTTGTAAGGATCACACTATAGAAATCAGCTCTAGGCTAAAATACTTCTATTTTGAATCCAAGAATTTTCCATAAAACAATCTTATTTCCTTCCAAGACAAAACCATAAATAATGACTCCTCAAGTGTAGAATTTTTAGAATTGTAAGTTGTAATAATGTGAAAATTAATTTTCCTATCTATTTAGTTGAAGTGAAGGTGTTATTTATAGCTATGGATTGAATCTAAATCCTTCCAAAATTTTATCTAACATGATTTGCCAACTTGATTTCATTAGGAAATAAAAAAAATTGTTAGGACTTGATTTGATTTACCAACTTGGATTTATAAATATCACACTATATAAATCATCTCCAGGCTAATATAATCTTAATTTTCATCCAAGACTTTCCCATAAGACAAGCTTATTTCTTTCCAAGGCAAAAACCTAAGCAATGACTCCTCAAGGGTAGAATTTTTACAATTATGAGGTATAATAATGTGAAAATGAATGTTCCTATATATTTAATTAAATTTAAGGTGGTATTTATAGACAAGGATTTAATCTAAACTCTTACATAATTTTATTTAACATGATTGACTAACTTGATTTCATTAGGCAAAAAAAATAGTTGTTAGGTCTTGATTTGATTGAACAACTTGGATTTGTAAGGATCACACTATATCTCTAGGTTAAAATAATATGTTAATCTAATACTTTCCCACAAGATAATCTTATTTCATTCCAAGGAAAAACCCTAAGCAATGACTTCTCAAGTGTATATTTTTAGAATTATGAGTTGTAATAATGTGAAAATGAATGTTCTTATCTATTGAATTGAATTGAAGGTGGTATTTATAGATAAGGATTGAATATAAAACCTTACACAAGTTCATCTAGCATGAGTGACTAATTTTATTTCATTAGGTAAAAAAAATAGTTGTTAGGTATCGAACTAGGTCAGTTGGGCCAGCTTAGTTGTATAACATGTGTTGTATACTTTATAACAAGATCAACCTAGCTCACTTAGTAGAAAAATAAATAAAAAGGGTGTTTGATTATTAAGTGGATATTTTTAAAGATTAATTCCCTAGGGAAGTGGATAAATGGGATTTAATTGCTTAGAGAGTTGGATAAAAGTAACTTGTAATGGGTTTAGGTAATGGTATAAGGACCACCAATATTATGAAGCACCAAAGGTATGCACACCCCTTTGTCAGTGTACCCTTTCAGGAATTCACTAAGAGATATCAAAAATTATTATGTTATTTAAAGAGATAAAGCTAAAAAAAATGATAAAGTGATGTAGGAGCATCAATAAGACTTAAATAAATTTTAATATTTTTGGTTTTCTAGGTCTTAGATAGGCTTGTAAAATAATAGTTGGATAATAAGAAGCTTATTTATGATTCACATTCTATTTAATTGGTTATATTTGAGTGTATAATGCCTTCATATTTAATTTTATAGGTTTTTATTTCATTATGTGTTTAAATTTTTTTGTTTTATGGAATTATTTAACTTTCTTACCAAAACCAAGAAATTTGAATTTTTAAACTAGTTTTAGATGTTTTGAGTAGTTTTCTCATTTTCTAATGAGTGGTGAGGTCATATATGCTTATTTAAGGGTAATTTAAGGACTAAGGTATGTTATAAGGTGTGTCATAATTTTTATAATTCATAATCAATTATGTAAACCCCAAATAAGTTTTATCTAAGGTGGAAGGCAAATTAAGCATGTATTAGATAAGTCATAGGTGGGTGAGAGATATTTGGTCTTGGAACAACACCAAACCAAGTTTATATATATTTTTATAAGTGATAAAATTATAATCATGAAGTAAGGAATGAAATAAAAATAAGATGAAGAGTACAAAAAGGGATGATGTTTTCAGAGGCTTCTAGGTCTATGTGAAGATTGATGATGGTTTGCAGGGTTGTAATCTATCTTTATAAAAATATATGAATAAAGGAAACCTAATTGATTATTTATATGCATATATCATATTAAATAAATGTATTATTTAATTCTATTTAATTTTTCATTATAATTTAATACTGATTATGAGTTGCAAAAGTCTATAAATAAGGTATGTAAGGAAAAAATTTGAGAAAGAGGAACATTTCCACATAATTTTTGAGTGGTTGAGTCTAAAGAACATTTTTTAGGGTAATACAAAACTATTTAGGTATTAATAAATACAAAAATATCTTTTTATGTTCATTATAAGTTGATATTTTATGAAATTTGTGCTCTCAGGTCTTGGACAAACTGATAAACCCTGAACTAGGGTTTAGAGAACTAAAATATCGATATATTTTAGAATAACTAGTGTAAAGTAATAAAATTATGTATAAATATAAAATAGAATATGTATGATGTGTTTAAATTTGTTTTATGAGTTACAAGGCCCTATATATAAATATATTTTGGCCTCTATGTTAGTAGACATGTAACTAGGCCTAAAATAGGGATTTGGAGTACTAAAAGTCTCACAATCTTAATAGGGATATGTATTTTATAACATTCCAACATCCCAAAAACCTTTCAATCAATTTTCAATAATGTATAAACACATCCTCATTGATATATTGAGTTAAATTGTATATATTCTAAATGTATTTAATAAGTGTTTTCTATAATAATTTTGTCTTTGTGTGTGTGTGTGTGTGTGAACGCGCACACATGCATGTATGAATGTATGTATGTATATTTATATGTATATTATATGTATGTAATAACCCCTCATAGATTGTACTAGAATAATGAAGTAATGTTTTTTTTAAATTAATTACTCAGTATTTATTATTTTATTAGATTACACCATGAGAATCTAATTAGTGATTTTTAACATACTACTAAAGCATATTAGATAATCTCAAACTTAAAACTAATAGTTCTAATCACTAGAATTTTATGTAACACAACATAGCTGCAAGGAAATTAATCACTTTAAAATCTAGCCACAACTAGTACAATAATATAGCTACTGATATTGTGGTATAAAAAATAATAATATTACATTTCCATTAGGCATTTTTCCTAGATAAAATAAATAGATATCATGCTCCACGGAGCTTGAGTCAAACTAACTCATGTATCTCTAATAATCTCAAGTGTAGTCTCTAAGTAAGTATTGAAATGGGAAGGGAGAGCATCATCTAAGTGATTTTCCATACCAACCACAAACCATCAATCCACTGCATAATCCCCCATCAATTAATTACCCTCTCTTTATGGATGGGTAGATAGTGCCAGTGCGGGAATCTAGAGAGACATGCTAGTACCCGTGTGCTGTAAGATTTCTACTACATGATGTGTACCACAAATAAATACATTTATAACATGATATCACACAAACACGTAAATAAAACATATGAAATGATAATGTCTATCTAAAATTACTTTGGCCAAATTTTTCAAATAACATATGATCTCTAAGATCAGTCAATTTCATACACACCACTTGATCAGATTACCTTCATCTTGCATTCATGATGCTAACTAAGATAGTGAAGTCCATATAAATACTTATTTGGCATTATCAATATAATACTATTCAAATATAACATATTATAAAACACAATGATTCAAATAGATTATTCCCATTATCAAATATGAAAACTTGCTAAATATGGGAAATAATCATAACTATGCATTTAGTCCATCAAATGCATTTAATAAATCTCACACATAAAGATATTTCAAATATAATGAACATAATTGATTACTATCCAAATATCATATCATTCAAGCATGAATCGTGTCAAGTTCATAATTACATAAACATCACAAGAATTCATTGATCATTCAAGAATATGTTTGGCCCTCATCACATCGTAAAAGAAATATAAGTAAGTCATAGTAAGAATATTCCTTTAATTATTACTAAATAATAATTTAAGTTTTTTCATAACAAGGCTAGATAGAGAATGTTCAATAGTATACAAGAAGTTGTACATAACCATACAAGTATACTAGTGTAAAAATTTACATCAAAGTTAATCTCTTTATACTAAGTATAATTGTAAGTAATTTGAATAATAATCATAAGTATATATATATATATATATATACCATACCATGTACAACCACATCTATGGAGGTGTATTCAATCTCTAAGAATACAAAAAGATACATATAACTATATAGATTTTTCAAGTTTCCTTGTTATCTTAAGATTAAAAAATCAATTACATTTTTATAACATCTATGTGTACAATGCTAATAGGTCAACTTAAATGAAAGAGTATATCTCTAAAATAAATATAAATCACATCCGATTGCCACTTTTCATATCACATGAATAGTCTAAGAACAAATAAATACTCATAGTTATTTCCTAAGAAATAAATGTCTATCAAATAATATAAACACCTTTAAATAATCATCATTTACTTAACCCCTAGTTTGACTCAGTTGACTAGATGAAATAAACTATTTCAAGTCTTATTTATTCATCATTCTAACATTGAAACATAAATTATATGGTATTTACTGTAAGTTTTGAGTACCCCACATGTAATTCAAAACTACATTTTTTTTGCTAGTCCATAGGATAAAAGTATAACAAAAATAAAGGATACATATATGTGTATAGGTTTATATGCAGGTCATAGTAAAAATATCCTTCAATTATTTGATACATATATGCATATGTATATATGATTTCACTATCAATGAATAATTTTAAAAATAAGTCATTATAGGCATAATTGTATATCAATCTATCACCTAATACACAGTCCATTTGCATGTTATAATTTGGTGCTAAAATAATTTTCTAATTAGTGAAACACACAAATTTAAAGTTTCTTTATATAGATAATAAACTAAATATGTATATATTTATATATATACATTGCCTTTATAATGAGTATACATAGTCCTTAATGTGACTTGGTATATATATATATATATATATATATATATATATATATATATATATATATATATATATATATATATATATATATATATATATATATATATATATATCCCTTCCTTTTATGAATCTACATGCACATATGAATATACACCCGATGTAATTTTAAATAGAAGACACTATATATATATATATAGTGTCTTCTATTTAAAATTACAATGGGTGTATATTCATATGTGCATGTAGATTCATAAAAGGAAGGGATTTGAATAATTTTTATCCATTTTAAATATACATAGTCAACTAATATTTAAGTTGATAGTCCTATTCTATGTTTAGCCATTCTAATTATATAGAATATCTACTTATTTTCTCAATGACTATCTAATTACTTTTTGAATAAACAATTTGATATACACAAAATACCTTTTCTTTAACATCATAAACATATTCTATCATTTACCCAAATATACATATTATTTCTTAAAACTTCTATAATTTCCTCCCACATACTATACAGGTGCATATACCTATATTTGTTCAATCAATTTATAACCAGCTAAGTCGATATATAAATATTCTTATTGGCATCAATGTTATACAGACATCTATTTTATATCCTACAACTTCTTTCATATCTTTCTCTTTTTTTTCAATGAATCAGTTTTATAAATCATAGGTTTATATATTATGAGCTAAGATTGAAATCTCATTTCATAATCAAATTTATTTTTAAAACCTACAGGGTCAAATCATTCCCAAAATTTAATAATAGAAGAATGATAATTACATAACCAACCTTTAAGTCACTTATCACAAGTTCAAATAAGAATTTCTTTATTTCCTTTCTGATCTATTTCTCACCTCACTCTTCTTCTTTATGTTTTCATACTCTCCTCTCCTTTATCACCATACTCCCCTTTTCACTTATTATAATGTCCTCCTTAAAGATTTTATTTTCCACACATAAATCTACCGCTTTTCCATTTCAAATTAAGTTTAATTACCATAACTTAACTTGAGCTTCCTTTATTTTCATAAATCATGCATGTTTAACCTTTGTGTCCAAGGCCAAGTTTCTCATTAATTAATTCCACTTAATTCATTTATAAAATGATATTTATACTTTCCATTCTCAACGTAAACTATGCATTGGACATAACTTTTAAGTTAGTATTTTTAGGATGTTAAATTTCCTTAAATAAAATGAATCTAAACTAATTATATTTAAAAAAAAAGATAAACTAAATCAATTAATGATTCTAATTATTAAAAGATAACTATTTTAAATTAAATACCAATGTATATAGATTATATATACATATCTCTCTTTATTTAATAGTTTGACTTATATTGATATTCCAAAATATCAATAATAGTTAACTTAATGTCCAATAATGTTTTTAAAGACATTATCACTAGTCTATAACTAGCTAAAAGATAGATAAAAGAATAAAAATACTGATTGGTTAAGCATCAACTCATCCAAACATAATCAACACAACAATCATTTAAAAATCATCATACAAATCTAACTGCAAGCAGTATCATGATGAAAATATTTAATTAAATCAACCATAATAATTATTGGAAATCATAAATATTATAAAAATACATAAACACTCAAACACATACTAACTAATGAAACTATTTTATTGTGGTGTGTGTTGGGTTACTAGTAGTTCCTTTGTCATCCCCAATCATCTCATCTATGCCATCCTCTATAATGATGCTCTCCCTCTGTCATGCTCTAAGGGAAGATCCAATCTTACACCCACCTCACGACAAGTAATTATTTAGTCTGAGTCATCATATATATCAAAAACTGATGATGCATAACTAATAAATATACATCTATAATGTACATAATAAGAAATTACAACTATCACACAATTAATCCATCATATAAACTAATCAACATATAACTATACCATAACCAGTATATGTCATAAATCTCAAATTAAATCAATAATAATAATCAAATAATAACCATAATAATCCAAGGATTCAAATGTTATAATACTTGGGGTGAAATCGAGATGTAACAATGTGTGTGTGTATATGTCTATGTATACATAATGTGTGTGTGTGTGTGTGTGTGTGTGTGTGTGTGTGTGTGTGTGTGTGTGTGTGTGTGTGTGTGTGTGTGTGTGTGTGTGTAAAATCATTGCATATTATACTGCATTCAAGGATCCAAAAAAACCTTTCATTTAATTTTGAATAACTTATGAACAACATCGCCATTGATATATTATTTTTTTATAAATATATAATGTATTTAGATTTATAATATTTCAATTTAGTAAAATACTTGGAGATAGTTTATATAATTTCTTCTATTTCAAACCTTGCTTCTAAGCATTTATGTTGACATTTTTTAGTTTAAAGTAATTCAAAAAATTTATGTAGTTATTTGTCAATTGACAGTATCATTATTCCATTTAATAAATCTCTTATTTTATTTAAGACAGATAATTTTTTTAGGTAGATTCCTTAACATTTATTTTATTATATATTTTATAAAAATGAAGACTTTAATTTATTCTATTGTAAACCTTATTTTAAAAAAATTGTTGATATTTTTTTACTTAATTTTAAGTAATTCATTTTTTTTAGTAGTTTTTTTATTATTCCATTTAAGACAGATTTTATTCTATGTAACTATCATATTATATTCTAAGTAACTTTAATGTGTCAATATTTGTTAAGTAATTTCCTTATTATATCATTTAATACAAATCTCTCATTTATATTTTACATAAATATTATTGTCAAGTAAATATTTTATTATATTTTTGTTAGGCAATTAATTAATTTATGTAAATCTCATGTGAAGATGTCAATCAATATCAGTTTATGTCTTTGTTTGAAAAATGATTATCTTATTAAACCATTTAAATGTGTATAGTCATAAATAATTATTTTATGCATTTGCTAGTGATTGAAGGCTTCCACACAAAAAATTAATTAACACATTTATATAAATTTATATATGCATTGTATTCTATTTCAAACCTTGTTTTATATTTTATGTCGATCATTGTTAGTTAGGTTGTATTAGTTCATTTATTTATTTTTAGGGTACAAATCTTGTGCCTAGGTTTTTACATCTTCAAGGATATATCATTATTCCATAAGATAGAAAGACATATGTCTGAAATGAATTGGGATTTAACCTATCATCAAATGCTACTAGGAAAAAACTATATACCCCTTTGAGATTCTATATACCCCTGGATAAATATAAATATGTGATTCTGCATAGTTTGGATTTAAAAGATAGCCCTAGTAAACCTTTATCTATCTACAATATGTGATGTAATAGTAAGGAGTTAGCCTCAAGAAGTTACTTGTGTCCTACCTCAGAGATAGGATAATGGGATATGAGATAGTTCAATCCTCTATTGTTAGAGATATGAAATATTTGTGTAACTTTATTTATGAATGATATACGTATAATTGTGAACTCACAAACTAGACAAACATTGTATTAACCTTCCTTGTGATAAAATTGACATTAGTTGAACTTTTTAAAATGGTAGTGGTAGGGGACAACATGATTGAATAAAAACATCCTTGAGTAAAAGATTTACAATAGTATGAGGTTATCCCATTAAATAGGCCAATGATACTTTGAAATTTGATTTAATAAAGAGATAATTTACTATCATTGAGATGACGTAAAAATCCTATGGATAATCAATGCAAAAATGTGTTATATGTCCAAACAAATTTGGTGCACAATAAAAAATATAAAATTGACAAATCCCACAAATAATTTTTTTATTATTACAAAATTTCTTCCCACATTATTTTAGATATAACCTATAAATACATGTAGAAAAAAAACTATATAAGTTTATAAGTGTTCATGCAAAATCATAATTTCATTTCATTTTCTATTTGACAAGGTTGACTAAAAATGGGAGAGTATGTAAAAAATTGAGGTCCAATATGTGGTAAATAGGAAACCCCATTTATCAAACAATGATATTTAATGGGATTTAATTGGTGAAGATTATGGGACATTAATATCTATTCAAATTACCCTATTTAAAGTTTTGAGGCTTTCATTAAGGTGAAGGTTTTTTTTGATAGTGTGAAGATAAGTTTGGAAAAAACATAGGGTGACTAAAACTTGTGACTACATTCCACATTAAAATAATATTTACTTGAGGTTTTAAGATTTATCCAAATATTTTTGTGTTTAGTGTGATTTATTTAATTTTTTAATACATGAAACTAATAAATTGTTTTTACTATAGCTATTAGTGTATAGAACAACATGGTTGAAACTACAATAAAAAAAGTGAGGAGGTTTTAAAAAAATGGATTTTTCAATGCTAATTTAATGTCAAGGTGATGTATGGTAGACCTTTGGTTACATTAATTACATATAATACATTTTTTCATGTTGACTCCAATGGTGAGTTTTTCCATGGTGTAAAGGACACTAATTATGAGGCAAGTAGTGCATTTTATTAAGAGTCACTTTTTTTATGGTTGTTTTTATTGACATAATTTATGAAAAATATACGTGGATAATGGTTAGAGGATTTTATAAATAATATGGATGGATGATTAACAAGGAATAATGTTAATAATGCATGCAAAATGGTATGGTCCACTTGGCCTTAAAAACACTCAAATAATGCCATGAGATTATGGCATGTAGATGAGAGGTATACTTTTTAATTTTAAAAAAGGAAAAATAAAATTGGTGTGCCATTTATTATGAGGATTCGAACATGATATATGCATGAGATGATGGTTTGACACACAGTTTTAGAATTACAATGAACTTAACCTTCTTGACGAACAAATATGATATGATTTTTGGAGTTTCAATATTTATAGTCATTATTTAAAGTTTTCACATCTTGCACATGTTAATAATGTGATTTTTAGCTATTGATTTTTTAGTAAGAACTATATTATTATTATTTTTTTATGATAAAGAGGATAGAGTGCATATTTCATGGGTTCTTATATTGTGTAACATGGTAGCATAAATATACAAGTTGTTGGTAGAGTTGAGAAAACATGGAAAATAACTTAGAGGTGATTAGAAGGTGAATGAATTCATCATAGATGATGTAGTAGATGAAATTAAAAACATAAATTGAGTTGATTTATTAGGATTGGATTTATTATATTAACATAAAAATGTTTTAACTTTTTTGTCTTATTAATGTTTTTTCAATGGGGTTATTTTTGAACATTGTGTACATTATTATTTTTTTGTATGTACTTTTGTGAATTTGGAATATCCATAGGGTATGTTTCAATTATGTGTACACATATATGTAAAAGGAGAATGGGATGAATATATTTTATAGGTTGGGTGTCAATTGGTTGGTAGTGAAGATATTATCCTTGTTATGATTGATGAATTCATGAAAGAGTTTAAGGATCAATTGTAGTTCATTGATTAATTTAGGAAGACCTAGTTTGAGTCCAAGTGACATATTGGTAAGTGAAGGTTTTTAAAACATGTTTTTATTATCAAATTTTTCATAAAATTATAGTTTATTTTTTTAATTAAGGTGTTTGACTTTTCATTTTAATAAATGTGTAGTTATGCAGCAAAAAAACCTTCTAGAATTTTACACTTTCCAAAAAATAAACCAATATCTCAATCATACCATTTTTTTATTAAGGCTCGATACTCGTGTGATTTACAAATAAAATTCACAATGATAATAAATTTTATTTTTCATAACATAGTCTCTAGGGTTAAAAATTTATATAAGAATAAGAGGAGATTAGAAATTTCAAGTTTCTTGAGAAACTAAAAGAAAGAGAGGCTACTAATGAATGCTACATAAAAGGCCAAGGTAATACTATATGTGTATTATACTAAAAATAATCCTCTCTTATATTAATTTAATATTATAAGACAAATTTAAATTAATGATATATATTTTTTGAGAAGGCTAGGGCAGGAATTTCATGTATATGGTTATCCATGGGATATGAGTGTAAATACTTACAATCACATTTAGAGGGGTTTAAAATTAATTAATAAAAATTATGCCAATTAATATCATCAAAAAAAAATTATAAAGGATTATTTTATATGAAAATACATATCCACATGAGATTATGGAGTTTGACATAAATCTTGTGAATGAAATTATAATTAAATGTGGTGCTCATGATAGTGTTCAAACTTATAACCATTATCACTCTATGCAAGTGTTCAAGGAGTCAACTAATTTATCTAAATAATTACTTGAGGTTCCTTTAGGAATTGATAAGTATATCAATAATTTTGTGAGGGATCTTAAATAATCAAAAGCATGGTCATTTGATTTCATTCCAAATCCTACTTCTAAAGATATTAGTCTTGTCCAAAGGTGTCCATGGTAGATCAATGATTATATGATATTTGAATAATGTAGGAGATGAATATGAGAAATTTACATTACATGATAAAAATAATAGAAAAAGGAATTAAAAGCCTAAATCTATATGACCTAGCTAAGAAATCATGTTGAACATGATGTTATTTCATAAAACATTGGTGACAGAATGTTAATCAAAATTTTATGTTTTTTTCAACCATTCTAATTAATTTTATTGAAGATAATAACTCTTGACCACTTTATTTTAATGATAATAACCTTGCATCATCCACTATAATCTTCAATGCCAATTATCTTTCATAAAGTCTATGGAAAATGAAAGTTTGTATTTGTAGTTATTTTAATGTTTTTTCTTTTTGGTAGTGAACTTAAAAATTAGTTATAATATCTTAATGTTATAATATATATTTTTTTATACTATGTTTTTAATTAAATATGTTGTAAACCTTGATGAGGATTGATAAAAATTAGAATACAACTTGATGGATGAGTATGATTTAACTAGATGTTAGCTACCTAATAACAAGAACATGTAGATATTGATATTAATATGTATCATCCACTATCACGAAGATATTACTAGAGATTATTGTTATTACAATTCATTCTCATCATATATATTTAGTATTGAATAAATGATGTATTTTATCAACTATTTATAACTATATGAACAAGTGATGTATTGTGTCAACCATAACTACTTATATGAGAAAGTGATTATATGAATAAGTAATGTTTTTGTAGTGAAATTTAATAAGATATATATATATATATATATATATATATATATATATATATATATATATATATATATATATATATATATATATATATATATATACATATACATATACATATACATATATATACATATACATATACATATATATATATATACATATATATATATATATATATACGTATATATATATATACATATATACATATATATATACATATACATATATACATATATATATATATACATATATATATATACATATATATATACATATATATATATATACATATATATATATATATACATATATATATATATACATATATATATACATATATATACATATATATATATATATACATATATATATACATATATATATATACATATATATATATATATACATATAAATATATATATATATATATATATATATATATATGTATATATATTGGTTTTCAAATATATTTTTAATAATTTTGGATGCTACTCAACTAAAATTAAGGGTGAAAATTTTCCTTAAGTGGCATTGGATAGACTCCACTCATTATAAAATTTTGTATTCACTAAAAAGCATTATCAATTTTAACTCAAACTTAATTTAATTAATATAATGTAAAATGGTTTGTGTGATTGTATTGGTTTTTTTTATGAAAAAATAAAATTTATAAAAATGAATGATTGAAAAAAGTGGTTTTAGTTAGATAAAGGATTGCTTGAGTGATTGAAACCAACATATTAAAAGTGATTGTGTTCATTGTATTGAATGAAAAATAATTATATTAGTTACACTTACAAATAATTTTGATTGTTTTATTTGTGAAAGTAAATGTATTTATTTCACTTTGAACTTATGAATTTAGGCCCTTTGATATGTTTTGTGATGTAAAGGATTATAAGAAAAAAAATTGCCATATACATTGCATGTTAATCCTTTAAATATTAGGCACCTTGATACATTATGTAAAGGATTATAATAAGTATAATGTTGTAATTTAAATTATATTAATACACCTAGATATAAATTTGTATATTAAATTAACACACATTAATTTTTTTTTTAAATATAAGGGTAAAAACTTTATTGAAAATCAAAAAAGAGTATTACAAAACAGTAAAGGGCTAGGGCCCTAGGAACTCAAAAGAACTAGTCAAACCAATCTTGAAGCATCATTATCCTTCACCAATATCATTCTCATCATTAGATAGAATCCTCTCTAAGTCATGTCGGAGCTCATGGGGAACTTGCTCCCACTCATCAATATTCCATCCATCTACCTGCTCAAAGGCCCACTTAACCAAACAGTCAACTGCCTTATTCCACTCCCTTGGGATATGGACAAAGGACACCATTTCCATCAAAGAACTCATCTACAAAATATTTTGCACTATCATTGCCACCTTCCAAATAATGTCTAAAACCTTCTATTTATTTAACACATTAATCAAAACCTGTGAGTCAGACTCACAAATAACCTTGCGCCATCCCAAAGCAAAAGCCCTATCCAAAGCGTAGAGAATCACCAAACCTTCTGTAAGGTTGTTAGTCTGTACTCCTTCATGAATAGAAAATAAAAAAACCATCAATCCAAAAAAGTCCCTGCCAGCCCCACTAATGCCAATAGGGCCAGGATTTCCTCTTGAAGAGCCATCAGTATTGAGCTTCAGAGTGCCAGCTGGAGGGGGTAGCCAACTCCCCCCCTTTGAACTTTTTGATGCAGCTGCCTTCCTCTCCTAACACAAGCAAAAGCTAGAGAAAACCATTGAATACCCAATCTATCCACTAACTCAGCATCCCCTTTCACCAAAGGGAACACCACATCACACTTAGCTTCCACTGTCTCCCGAATCATACCCATAATTTTGTGCCAAACTTGTTGAATCAACAACTTCTCTCCTTGAAATATTCTTCAATTACATTCTAACCAAATCTACCAGAGTATGAAAGAAGGCCCAACATACCACACATCTTGTAAAAATGAGGCTATCAAAGGTGATCTCCTCAGAATATTCCAAAAATCCTCCAAGGAGGACGCATGAACACAAGGTATTTTCCAAACCTCCCACCAAAGATGCCAAAGTTGTCGAGTCACAGGACACTAGAAAAATAAGTGGGAGGAATCCTCCTGATGCAGGAGCATCTACGTACAGCTTCAGGCAAGGCATGGTTATTAGGCATGCAAGCTCAAGTCATGTCTTATTTTGTATTTGAATTCATATTGTTGTCTTTTCCCTCCAAAATGTTGTATAAGGAGGAGTAATTGTAATTGTTAAAAGTAAAAAGAGTGGAAAAGGTAAAATTTAGTTAAGAATCCCATGTTAGGAAGCTTGTGGGGCAAATCAAGGGGAATGGTTGAAAGTCTTCTCCAAATTAGCATATTGTTACAAATTAAAAACTATTTGAGCCCAAGTTGGCGTAGAGGTTAGAGAGGACTCCCTATTTTTAGAAATGACTGTATGACAGAGTTCAAACTTTATGCAGGCCCAAATGGAAAAGGGCTAGGCCTTTCATTTTCTTTATATATATCTTTCCAACCATTGAAAGAAGCAAGGGAGAAGGAAGGAAGGCAGCTAGGACATTGGCCAAGGCCATTAAGGAAGATGAAAGGTACGTAGAAGATAAGGGGAGAGGTATGTAGAAGAAAAAAAAGAGAAGGAGAATCTCCTTTAGAGGAGAGAAGAGGAAAAGAAGGAGGATGAGAGGAATGTAGAGGAGAGGAAAAGACTTCTCATTCAAGGGAAAAGATATAAGAAGGAGGAGGATCTCTTTTAGAGAGAGGATTCAGTAGAGGTTTGCAATATTCAGACAAACACCAGATATATTTTTTGGTAAATATTAATGAAGCATGTATCCTGTTGTAAAAGATTGTTTGTAGATCAAAGAATATAATTGTTTGATCATTGGTATGTTCTGTATTCTTTCAATTCTAATTTTTTAATATCTGATCACTGGTGTGAGTTGCTATCATATGTTACTGAGTACATGGAAAACTAGATCTTCCATGAAGTGTTTGACATGCAGGGAATGTGAGAGATCGAAGTAGGAGATCTAGATAGAGCAAGGCAGAACCTACATGGAATGTGGTCTCTGAATTTTAGAAGATATGGAACATGGTCTACATTATATGTTGTCGAGTGTCTATTTTGAATGTAGGTTTTGAGTTATGGGCAAATGTTGTTGATAAACTAAGACGTGGATAGAATATACAATCGGTAAATGAATAGTATGACATGCTTGCTTTTAAAAGGCTTTTAAATCCATGTTGAAGAGTCACACCAGAACTGGTAAGCAGGGGACCTCCTCTCACGGGTACCAAGGTAAATCACTCTTAGAGCAAGAGCGAGTCAATACGACAAAGCCTAGAATGAGTAGAAAATCACACTACATGGTGTAATAAAGAAATAGCATAAGAAGAAGTAAGATTGCAAACCTGCACAAACAAAAAAGAGATTTGGAGCCGAGTCGAATGAGACTATTGTTTATCACAGTCCCAAAGGCCATTCTAAAATGTTGTTATTGGCTAGAAAAGATAGTAACCAAAGAGCAGCATGTAGATCATAGATGACAGGATCTGTAATTAAAGGTATTGCATTTGCTTGTCTAGGTAGCTAATTATTACTGGATACTTACTTGCAGGGTCTATTATTGGACCAGGCAGTTTGAGTTTTGTTAGTGATGGACTACTGTGTAAAGTATAAGATTTTATGCATGAGTGAGAAGATTCCAATTGATTATGTGAACACAGCAATGGAGAGATTGGAGAAATGCCTATGCGTAAGGTCATTGGCTATAGGTTCATAACTACGGACTCTGCAAGTGAAAAACTATGGACTCTATAGGCTTAAAGCTATGGACTCTACAGGCTTGAAGCTACAGACTGTGCAGGAGAAAGGAAAATCTATGAACTCTGTAGGGGTTTTGTTTTGATGATTTTGTATGTATGAATAGCAGTCTAAGGCTGATGCACCAATTTGGTATCAAAGCAGTCTAATAAAGGATAGTCCAAGACATTTCATCACCTCCTCTCCACATCTACACCAAACACACATAGAAGGACCCTAACAAACCCTCTTCCTAAGCTTATCCCATGTCAAGCATCTATTCCAAGCCAAAGTCCATATAAAGAAATTACACTTCAGCCAAGAAATATTATTCCATGCTTTATTCCACCAGTGAACCTCCACCCCATCCAGCTATTGAAATAACAAAGCTTGATATCTAGAAGCAACAGTATAGACACCCTTAGGATTAGGAGACCAAGAAAGGACATCTGTTTCCTAGAGGGAACTACACTACCTATGAGAAAGGATGCTATGAAGCTCCACACACTCCTCTTCCATACCAATAATAGGCCACTCCTCAGGTTTCTTCCATCTTGCCACCACCATCTATCCATGAGAAAAAAAGGACTTGAAGTCACTCACCCTTGACCATCCTACTTCACAGAACCTCTGGCCTAGATTTACCAAATTAGGGAACTGAGACACAATGGGAGGAAATCCATCCCAAGAATCAAACCAAAAATGAGCTTTAGTCCCTCTTTTACAAATCCAAAATAAACCCCCCTTAATTAGAGCAATGCCTTTCTTGAGTGTACTCCAAATCACCAAGCCTTTCCCCACTAGGGGATAACAAGGAATATAAATTTGAGGGACCCCTGAGAAGTATTTATGAGTTAATACCCTAGCCTAGATCCCATCCTACTCCACACAGCACTACCAATACAATTTAGTAGCCAATTCCATCCCTGACAGTGACGAATGCCTTAACCTAAGGCCGCCAAGTTGTTTTGGTCTACAAAAAATGTCCCATCTGACAAGGCTCCATTTAGAGGACAATAAGCTACCAGCTCATAAAAACTGTCTTGCTAAGGAATCCAAATCCTTAACAAAGCCCATAAGAGCCACCTGAATCATACATCTATAAATGGGGAGAGCCTACACCATAGATTTGAGTAGTTGAACTTGACCCATGAAGAACAACTAGCGATGGGTCTAATGATTAAATTTCACATGAAATTTATCCAACATATTCTGCCAAGACTCCCTGGGAAGTCTTCCAACATAGATGGGAATACCAAGATAGGTCAAAGGGAGCACCCCAATTTGGAATCTCAAGATGTGAGCCATTCTCCTCTGAATGGAACTTGGAGTATTGAAGAAAAAGATGGAAGACTTATCTTCATTAATCAATTGGCCTGATGCTATAAGGTACACATCCAACACCTTGCATATATTTGAATCTTTCCTAATTGTAGCCATACCCATCAAAGTAGTGTCATCCACAAAATGCAAGTGGGATTGTGAAGGTAGACCACCTCCCCACCCCCACCCTTGTATGAAACCTAACTCCACATTCCTTTTTATCAAGCATCCTAGACCCTTAACAAGTAATAAGGAACAAGAACAAGGAATAAGTAAGAAGGAAGAAGTAAGTGCTCACCATTTATTAACATAAAGAAGGATACCAAAGTAATACAACTCATAACCCAATAAATCCCTAGAACCAAAAGCACCTAGGACCTTCCAAAGGAAGGGATATCGAATGCGATCATAAGCCTTTGCCATATCAAGCTTGATGAACATTGCCTTATCTTTGGACCTGGCCATAGAGTGAATGGTTTCAGTTGCAATAACAATCCCATCTAGAATCTGACATCATACCATAAAACCACTCTGTTCTTCAAAAATCAACACTTTAAACCACTTTTTCAACCTATCAATAATCAACTTAGAGATAATTTTATAAATCACATTGCAAAGAGAGATAGGTCAAAATTGACTTAACCTATATGCCCCCTCACACTTTGGGATGAGAGCAAGGAAGGTAGAATTCAAGGCCCATAACATCTGTTTATTCCTATGAGTCTCTTAAACAACTGCCAATAAGTCCAACTTGATAATCTCCCAAAAATTTTGAAATAACTCAATCAAGAATCCATCAAGGCCAGGAGTTCTCCCCCTCTTCATTTGAAACACAATCCCCTCTAGCTCCTCAATCATGATATTACTCATAAGCTACTCATTCATCTCCCTAGAAACCAATGAAGGGATACAAGAAAGAACTTGAGATTCCTCATCAAATCCCCCTTGTGAGTCCTCTTTGAATAATGAATCAAAATATTTCTTAGTTTCCCACATAATTTCATGGAAAGAAGAAAGAGTTTCACCCCTATCATTCACCAAAGCAGAAATAGAATTACCCTGTCTCCTGGCTTTCACCGAGTTGAAGAAAAAAGTAGTATTTTTATCTGCTTCTTAAAGACACTCAATTTGAGCCTTTTGTTTCCAAAAGAACTCCTCTCATAGCTCACACTCTTCCAGTGCTTTCAAAGCCCTAGTCTCTTCCCACAACAAGTCCTCATTCAATCCATCCTCTCTGATCAACCTCGTAATACCATCCAACTCAGCTTGGGCAGTAGTCTTCTCATAGAAAATGTTTCCAAAGCACTGTCAATTCCAATTTTTAAGCTGATACTTGAAAAATTGAAGTAACTTAGCAAAAGTATACATTGTTGTACCATAAGTAGGTCTGCCATACCTCCACCACTCAGTAATATAGTCATTGAGAGAGGAGTCACACAACCACATTAGCTGGAACTTGAAAGTAGGATATCGAGGTACTCAACCTAAAAAAATAGCCAGCTTGATAGGCCAATGATCTGAACCCCTCCAATCTAAAATTTTGGATCTAAAACACCACAACCCACTAATTGAGTAGCAAGAAACTAGAAAGCAATCAAGTCATTCTGCAATGCAGTTATTCCCAATCCTCTAATTATTCCAAGTAAACTGGCCATTAATGAGCTTGATATCCATAAGATTTAAAACTAATATATTATCCTAAATTAGTATTGTAGAAGGCTCCAACCTCACAATACCACCCATCTTCTCTGCCAGCTCAAAAATAGCATTGAAGTCTCCAGCCATTATCCATGGATGGAAAGGAGCCATGCTTCAGATAAAATGGATATGGGACCACAAAATTTGTTTACCTTGAGGATCAATAGGTGCATAGATATTGGAGAAGAGAACCGTCTCCCCCATCTCAACACATGATGTAATCATAGAGATAAAAGACTACAAGGATAACCACCAAAGAGGGTGGATCTTTTGAGGATTCCATAAACAAACCACTCCCCCTACAGACCCTTAATCACTAATATACTAGCACTCTCCACCCCCCAAATCTTAGGC